>BSBK01003931.1:0-140000 GCA_027943335.1 Chamaecyparis obtusa | reverse complement strand
AATAAATTTGCAATCCCTTAATATCAAAACCTTTAATTAATACATACTTGTATAGGGGAATGTGTTATCAAAATAAGGAAATATAACTAAATAAAAAATTCAATACTCACCTCTAAAAGTGTCATATCATCTACTAACCCTACCAATATGACACATCACTCTACTTTATCCTATAAGCTACTATTCCATCAAGTCCATCACTACCTACCCCTAAGCTAGCTCCCCCTACCTACTAGCCAATGATTCATGCCAAAATGGAGCACATTTCTAAGAGGGAAAAAGGGGACAACATATGGCAAGTTTGGGCCCACCACCAAACATTACATTAGCTCCTAGGAAAACTCATGCAAGGTATGGAGGAAAAATGAAATAAGCTTGAAAAGTCAATGTTGACAGCAAGGAAGTACTTTTCTCTACCCAAGGTGGAGTCTAGGTGGGGGGAGTATGCATGGCAAGGTGTAGTATGAGTTTACTTACTGACCAAACAACTTTTATTCCCACATGGTACATGAGAGATTGGAGGATGTGGAAGAATGCCTTTTCATTGAGATAGTAATATGTTCAAATATATTCATTAATTTGCATCCCACTTGCTCCCAATACCCAAGAAAACAAGGAGGGAAGAGTTTATTATAGATTTGATTTAAATATAGTATCATAAGCATGGGTAGATTTGGAGTGGGTCCCACTAGTATGCCTAGGGTAGAGTAAGTCTTTATGTCATGATTTATAAATTCCTATTAGTTAAGAGTTAGATGTATTAGCATGGGTGAGATAGGAGTTAACTTATGTTAATTTTAATTAGGAAGCTTAATGGGATGGGAAGGGAATATTCTCTGTGGTAAGAGAATAATTTCCCTCCCATACAAATTCCAGAGAGCATTTTTGCTCTAAAAATTTGGAAAGTATCATTTTTATGGTAGTGCTATAGTTCTAACATTTTGATCCTTTTTGCTTGCATTAGGAGAATTAAACACATGTCTTTGGTTACTCAATTAGTGTATTACACTAAGGAGGATTATGGATTGGATATTAATAGTATGTGATCTTATTTTTTTACATAGTATTTTAGCATATTCATTTAGACAATGTTATCATGTTTCAACTAAAGGGAATTAGAAATAGAATTTGTTCCAATGGAGTTTGGATATATTGAATTAGAATCTTACAATCTACATTAGAGAGCTTACTAAGTTCATACATCAACTAGATTTTAGGTGTTATTGAAACTATGATATTCTTATTCTATCAACTTTGAGTACCATTTCACAAGAAGAATAACTTCACTATCTCAAGAAGTAGAATACAATAGATATGAAAGGAATGATTCATCATTTTCATAATAGTTATCTCATCAAATACAATACATATTCTTTATGATGGAGAAGTATTCACATTTACAACAAGATAATAAAAATTGGTAAGGATACTCAATGAGAGCTCAAAATAGAAATAGAAACCTCTCTTCATTACAAACCACTTACAACTTCACAATGGCCAAAAGCATGAAATAACATTACAATATGCAAAAAGAGGAGGATATTCTACAAGATCAACAATACAACAGCATAGGGTATTCCCACACAATCACACCAAAGAGTGAACTCCTTCCAAGCTTCATCCACATGAGTCTTGACATCAATACCTAGAATAAAAGGGGGGAGAACCATGGGATGTTCACCTCCCAACCTAGGTCTCTATGAGACCACCCCCGAGCTAGGAGAATCAATAACCAATGGGTGACAATCACACTTTCACATAATCATGAATACAACAACAAGAAGACCCTCCCAAGGCTTGCACAAATGAATTCACCATGAACCCATAACAAGGGGTGAAGGTGGACTTCCATGTAGGAGAATGCCAAAATAATACATACAAATAACAAGCCCTTTCAAAGCTTACAAATAACAAGCCCTTTCGAGGTTGAAATCACATACATCTCTCCATCCAATCTTCTCCTTATCTCCCCCAAAATTAGAATTAAATACAATGGCATGCAAGGACCTATACACCTTGCATTTTCTCCCTCTTGTCAACATGAGAAGAGACTCTACACTAACATGGAATCCAACTAACCCCTTCCCCCATACATGGCCACTTCTTCCCTATCCAAGGGTGAGTAATGCCATCACACCCTTCACAAAACTCCCATATTCAAAAGCAAAACAAAACCATAAACAAGGATTCAAACCCAAAATCCCATTCCCATACATAAACACAATACAATTACATGAACATAAACAAGAGAATGAAGAGCAAGAAAATCTACTTGCAACAAGAAAATGAAGATCTTTCATGGAAATGGAGACCAACCTTCCCAATGTGTTATGGCAAAATGAATGTTGAGAAGAACCCAATCCCCCTTTTCCTTCCTTTCTCCAAAACCCTAATGTCTCTAAAGATAGAGAGTGGGTGAACACCTACTAACTCTACCAAGGGCCTCTAAAAAGGCCTCCAGCTTCTACCCACCTACTAGCATTAATTACATAATTTACTCTCATGTCCTATGGCTTCACCTTGTCCCCTAACTTAAAGGCTTGATTGAAAGGGAGTGTGGGTTTGAGTAAGGGTCAAGACTTCTTCAAATTTCGAAGCTTAAGGGAAATGGGTTATAAAATGGGTTGCCTAGGCCACTAGGGGTTTCTAGTTGTGTTAAAAACATCCCTAACCCATACCCCTAACACTTAGGCACTTAGATTTTGATAAATATGGCCCTTAGGACCTCTTTTTAGCCTCTAGAAGTGGTTAGAAGAAAATTGAAATTTAAATAATCAAATTGGTGGGGTTTACAAGTGTCTCCAACAAGGAAATGAATTTGGTTCCTAAAGGTTAGTTAGGCTTAGGTTTCCATTGCCAGCCTTAGTAGACATGTCATTACATAAACACATAATGAGTGTCAAGTGACACTATAAAATGATGTAACAAAACATTGACATGTCACTAATTACGTAAAGAGACATCTAATACATACATACAATTTTATGGTTACGAATTAAGTCACTATACAATGAGGTTCAAACCTCTTCATTAGGTTCAACCTTGGCTTTACAGTTTGCACAATGGTTGGTTACTGATTCTCCAACTAACTCCATGGTTCTCTTAATTGCACACTAAACATTGAGCATCAGTAGTTCAAGGTGATAAAATTACATGAAATATACATATTCAATTCTTTATTTAACAACATAAACCAATTTGTAGAATTTAATTCCTAATTACAATTTCCATTTAGAAATATTTAAAAAACATAATAATTTCATAAACATCATGACATAACATTCATGAAATAATCAAATCTAATCATGATCTTCTCTTCTCATCCATTCATATTTCTAAAAAATTATAATCACAATCAACATTATCCTAGATCCTAGTCCACATCGGAATGTAATTCATGCAATATAATCATCATCATCAACCATAATATCTCGAGTCTCTGGCAAGATAATCCAGAGTACATAAATGTATCAAAGTATAAAGTGTCAAAGTGTGAATGGATTTAGTAATGCTATGATAGGTCGGGGTGAGGCCTCACATCCCCAAGAGATTTGGTATGAAACACTTCTAGGTAGACCTGGTGGAGATCAGGACCAATAGAATCCTAGAGGGCTATGTAAAACTCACAAGGGAAGCCATCACAACCAGGGGCTTTATCATCAGCCATGGAAAACATAGCTTCAAGAAGATCCTATAAGGAAAGAAATTAATCACAAAAGACATGCTGGACAAGGGAGACAGAGTGAGGCACCAGTATAATTCATTCTGTAAGAGCTTTCTCGCTAGTAGGAGAGCGGCCCCAAGTAGAAAAAATTGTTCATAGTGACGAACAAAGGCTTGTAAAACATTAGGAAGCTCTATGAGAAGGGCATGCCCTTCTTGGATTCTGGTTATGCCCATACTAGTATGCCAAGGATGGAGGGTAGTAAAAAAAAATTTTGAAACTTGTTCTCCAAACTTTAACCAGTGTAAACAAGCTTTGATCTGGACTCCTCTGGTAGCATGGTTGTCAGCCACCTGCTTTTGATGATGTAACTTAGCAAGATTGAATTGTAGGTCTTGGTTGAAAGGGTCCTGGGCTAAGGCTTTAGTGGCAACACACAAGGCTTTTATGTTGACATCATAGGATCTATGATGATAGTTGGCCAATTGTCTGCCAAAGATGTGCAAAAAATGAGTCATACGCTTGATGGCATCATTCCACCATGAAATCCATTCTGTCAAGTGGGTGGATCTAGGCTCAAGGTTCCAAACCTGATGAATGTGGGCCATAGTAGAAGGATGATGAAGAAGAAAAGTATTAAAATAAAATTGTGTGGTGGGAGGTGTAGCCTTAGCTATCTTCCAAACAATATTAAATTAGATGGGAAAGTGGTATGACAAGGTCGCATTAACAAGTGGAGTGACTAGTAAGGCTTTCTTTTTGGAAAAAGAGAAAAAAGATTGAGCCAAGATCATAGCATGATCAAGTCTTTTATGAATTTTGTCAGAGGAGGCCCTGTAATTAGACCAAGTGACCCAGACCCCATCAGAATGGTAGCGGCCCACATTGGGATTAAAAAGCCCCAATTTATTCTACATGTAATATCAGGCTTCTCTTTCACCACCTATCCATCAAAAGGGGAAAAAGCCATCCTTGTTAGAGGCCATCTCCACCATATTAAAGTCCCCACAAACAATCTAGGTAGAAGGTGTTAGAGAATCCACAAGCCAACGCCATAGGTGAGATCTCTCAATAGCATCATTGGGAGCATAAACATTAACTATGTTGAAAGAATGATTCTCAATAATGAAAGTGGCCCAAATAGTTCTTTGCATGGGTTCAGATCCATGGCTAACCAAAAAGGAATGCCAATGAGGAGAAAGGAGAGTAACAACTCTACCTCAGCTAGCCTTGTGCTGAGAACAAAGAGCAAGGCTTTTGGGCCAAATAACTTTACAAGAAGCATCAAGCATGAAACCTGAAATCTTAACTTCCTAGAGGCATAAAACATCCAGATGACAAAAATGTCGATGCAAATCCCTAATAGAAAATTTTCTATGTAGGTCTGTCAACCCATGAACATTCCATGAGATGTACTTCATGGAAGAATAGTGTCCTCCATTCCATCCTCATCCCCAAGGGAATAAAAAATATTAGATAAATATCCTAGGGAAAAAGCAGGCCTAGAAAAAATTGAAAGAGATATTACGTTGTTTTTCCTACATGCCATCAAAATTAGTCATAGCATGCCTAGAGGGGCTACAAGAGTGATGGAAAGAATTCCAGAAGAAACAATCTCAATGGCCATCAGAGGCATGCAGGCTGGAGGAGTGGTAACCTAGGAGTTGGAAACTTCTTTCCCCTTAGAAACAAGGCTTGAAACCTCGATAATAGGGGTTTCCAAAGAAACTGTGTTATCCAAAGGTGGTGGATGGGAAGTGGAAGACAAAATAGGCTGCTTGTGGGGCTTGTTACAATAACCGATAGTAACCCATTCATCTTTTTTTCCCTCATCTTTCTTTCTAGCCTCAACTGGCTGAGAACTAGAATCCTTGGGAGGAGTCTTGGTACAAGGCACTACCAATGTGTAGTCTTTAATCTTATGCTCCACAGATTGAAAACAATAACAAGTGATGAGAAGGTTGAGATAAAGCACCTTCTAGGTGAAGGTGGTATCACCAATCTGAATCTTGATGGATTCTTTGAGGTCCCTAGAAAGTTCAACCTCAACACAGAGCCTCTTTTGAGGCCATGGATTAAGAAAATGATCATTCTCAACACATATAACCCTACCGAGATTCTACGCTATAGCATGCATGAAAGGCCAACAAGGTAAGGTAAGACTAGGGAACTCGACCCACACTAGGGCTTTAAGCTTCTTATCATCAGAGACAGAGAAGTCATGAGACCAGCATTGGAAGATTAACAACAAGGCCATGAGGTTCCAGGGACCTTTGGAAAAAATAGCATCCACATGGGAGGGGTTAGAAAAGTGAAAAAGAAAAAATCCTTTGGTGAGGCTCTATATGCCATCTAGGTGGATTCCGTGAGGAATCCAGTTCTTCACAACTCAGTCCTTGAGAACATGTTCAAGAGGGTTGTGACCTAGAAAATAGCCAATCAGGATATGCATTTCAAGACAAGTGCAAGCATCATTGAATTCATTAATGGGTAAAACAATATCAAGTTGGGCCATACCTCGTGAAACACTTTGGATACAAATTTGCAGGGATGTTTGATTGGTGGCGCCATTTCTATCTGAAACCACACTAGTACTAGCATCAACTACTTGGTGGGAAGTGGTCGGAGCCATATATACTAGGCTATTTCTCACAATAACTCTGGTATGTGCGAAGGAAAAGACTGCAAAAAATGGATGCAAGGTAAAAAAATCCTAGCAGAGCGTAGAACAAGCATCAATTAATGAGTTTAACTTTTACATGTTGTATGATACGGAATCTGCACAAAACCACATGATAAATTTGGTGAGAAGAACAAAAAAAATTAGTGGTATTGTATGGAATTTGTGCAAAAGCATGTGATCAATTCTGTAACAAGACCCTGGATTGGGAAATTAACTATAATTCTAGGTGAAGGTGATGAGTACGGATAGTGAGCTCTTAATATCTTTAGAGAAAGTTCACATGGATGTTGTAAGCATTGTGATGGAACATACACCACTCTAGGTATATCAGTCATCCTCTCACTTTAGTCCTTAGTTTCCATTTATGTTCTCCATAAATGTAAGTGACCACCAACCATCAAGTCCTTTTTATCACCCTCACTTTCGAATCATTTATAGGATCCCCACTTTCAGAGGTATTTTTTATCCAGTCCTAATACCACTCTTTCTTTTGAACATAGAATAAAATGTTTTCATTAAATATGTCTGGTCTCATACATTATATCTCTCCTCAAGTAATGGGCAAAACATGTTAATGTTGCTCTAATTTTATTTCTATTCTAGAAAGACTATTCTCATAATGGGTGTAACATGTTATTTTATTTTTATAAAGTAAACGTAGTACTTTTATTTGCATTAATATGAAAATAATTATAGAAAATACATAGAATAGTTCATATAGAACTTATAGTTCTCTACTTTTAAAGACTATTGGATAAAATTTTTTATATAATTGTGTTGTATCGTAAATTATATATTTTTATAATTAAACATTATGTTTGGATCTTTTCAAGTAGATGTGCTTAAATTATGTCTGATTGTACTCAATTTTGGGGCCATTTCCCTAAACTTAGTGGATTTCCATATACACAATTTTGTGTGGCTCATTTTGCTAAGACTAAGGATTTGGATGCCCCATCTAAGCAACTTGAGTTCAATGACGAAGAATGAAAGTTGGATTTATAAATAATAAAATTTACCCTACATTATTAGACTTACTCAAAAAATTAAATTCAAAAAGGTATAAGTTATATATAAATACATCTCCCATCCCATTTCAAAGTCTAGTACATTCACATAAGATTCCTATCATTCAATTAAGAAATTCAATTAAACACCTATATTCTAGGAGGAAAACATTCAAGTATACAAATTTTTTTACAATATTAATCATGATCAACTACATTATATTTGTCCATGATGTAAGAGTGCATTAACATGTTTTAGAAATTCACTTCATCACATCAAGCCATGTGAATGATTCCATGCCAAGGGTTACATACACTAGGTAAAAAAATATTCAATTCAATATTTGAGAGTATTTAGAGAAATAAACTCACAAAAAATAGTGTTTCTTCAATATCTTTGTTTAATATGGATTACACACACACACACACACACACATATAGGATTTGTATTCATATACTATAAGAAGGTTCCTATAACAACTCAAAAATAATGAGAATGGTGTAATATTCTTAACACCAAACCCATATTGCATCATTCTTGAAATGGGGATAACAAGAAAAATAATAGTTTATGACCATGTTGAATAGTTCATCATATGATATGAGTAGGGGCATACACATTTACTCATGAAAAATAGTAGTAAAACAAGCCTCACTATGGTTACTATGTTTTTATCCAAGGACATGGACAAATTCATCTACTTATGGAACCAAGGATAGGGCCTAACACTTCTATAATTATCTAAAGTCTTACAAAAAGTTTGGATATGGGCAAACATATTTTTCCAACATCTAAGTTATGAATGGGGACCATAGACATCCTCTACCAATCATTATGATTGAGGATTCACACATCCAATCATAATCACTCAGCACTTGTGACCCAGGCCAGCCACTTCACATCACTTACACCATCTTGTGAATGGAAAAAAGCACATCCATCCATAAATAACCAAGAAATGTGATTAGAAACATAAATATCCAATCACAAACATGAAAATATTGACCACTAAGTCCTCAACATGTTACACCTACCATTATAGATCATTGTCACTCAAATCACAAATGATGAAATGATCACTACTTCCCCCAAAAACTGATCTTGGTTTTACCATATTTTGGCATAAATAATTTTTTCACTAATGTGATTTCAGGGATCCATCACTAGTGATTAATGAAAAATCATTGAATGTCCTCCAGCCCCTTATGTCTTCATCTTCTAATTGATTTTCTACTTATTAAATTTGACCTTGAAGCTCAATTTCAAAATGTCCCTCCTCAAAATGGACATTACGTACAAGTGATAATGCATCTAGTTACAATTTAGGCAATTTATTTTACAAGGAGTAGCCATGCTTAATGAAACTCTTCTCTCATGATGGTTAAGTTCTTCTAGAAACTCTCCCTATAATGCAAGTACAACATCTAATACCAAATCAATATTTTTTATGGATACTAAAGAATGGATCTTTCTCTTTTCAAACTTGTTGACAATAGGTAAAGAAAACATTTGAATCACTTCCTTTCTAACAATAATTCAAATGCTTTGATTTAAATTAAAATGAAATTGTAGATAGAAAAAAAAAACTCTACCACATAATTTAACTTGGTGGGGCCTCTTTATGACATGGAAATACATTTAGACTACAAGACATTTATTCATAATAAAAATTATTTAAGATTAATGTTGTGTTTTAAGAAAAATATTGTTTGTCTAATTTTTTAAATTGATGAATAATATATTAAATTCTTTTTAAATATTTTTATCAATTTAATTAGTAATACATATCAAATATAATAAATATTTTAAATTCTACTCTTAAACTCTTTTCAAATATATTAAATGATACTATTTCAATTTCGATTTGTGGATCTCCTTATGTTAAACTCTCTGTTATTACTGAAGGGGAGTTAGAAAGTTTCTCTGAAACCTTTATGGAATAAGCTCTGATATGTCATTTTCGGGGGTTCTGGCCGAGTCTTCCTCAAATTCATGATTGGGTTTCCCAAAAATGGGAACCAATAATCCTAGATAATGTTCACATTTTCCCCTTAGCTAAAGGATTCTTTGTAGCTAAATTTGATAGATTTAAGGATAGAACTAAGATTTTGAGTGAAAATGTCTTTAGCTGGGAGGAGGAATTTTTTTTCCTTATGATAAAACCCTGGCACCTAGATTTCAATCCCTCTACTGAATTTTTCAACAATATTCATGTTGAGTGTCTTTTTACACAAAGACAATGGCTAGGAATTTACGCGAGCAAATTCCCCTCTTAGAAGATTGATGGAATCAAACTCAAGGTTCCTTCTGGCTAGGTCTCAACTGCTTGGATAGCTCAACGAAAGACGAATGTGAATCTATTAACAAGGAGACCTTTTCTGGTTCTTCTCTCAGGGAAAACTGTAAAACAAACTTAAGAGTACCACAATGTTTTTCTTTTTTGGATTTTCAGATTTAAAATAAAGCTTTGCTGAGCTAATTAATCTACTAAAATGATTTGCAAAATATGGTAGGAAGTAGTAGGGTAACAAGAAATTGAAGGAAATAGCTTAAAGGAAACTAATGGACATAAACTAGCATCACAGAACTATACGAATTAAAAGACTGAGAAGATGAAGAAACCCACAAAATAGAGATCAAATTCTATCACAATCTTTAGCTATATGGATGCAATCATCAACAGAACAAAACAAACATAGACATGTGATAATCCAAAACTCATCAAATCACAAAGCCACCAAAAATGTGCACACACATGAGACAAGTTAATCTTCAAGCCCCAAAAGAATAATCTTCTCAGAAATTCGTCACAACACAACAATGTAACACCAGCAAACACTGAACTAATAATCAAAAAATTAAAATCATTAAACACTCAACTGTCTCTTTGAAATAAGGAATGAGAAAATAACACATTCACAAATTTCCCATAGATAGAAGAAATATCACACCATGAATGAAGCACCAATTGTATGTATTGCATTAATGATCAAATCAACCCTCATTACATTGTTTTATTACAATTTATAGAGTTGTGCTCTTATTTTCACAACTAGAGTTTTAGCTACATGAAACTTGAATATAAATTCTAAACTAGAGATTACATAAAGAAAACTAGCTCTAAAAACTTAGCTAAACTGCTCTAGCATGGAATTAAACCTCGTGCATTACAAAACTTTGAGTAAATCATGCATTAAACAACTCGAAAAGGAAGCTATAACTTGTGCATGCTCTTGATAATCTTCACATTTCTACCCTTGATCCTTAGTTCTAGCTTCTCCACATGGACTCAACTAGAAGAGATCCAAAAATCATGCAAAAATGACCCCAAAAAAGAAGCCCAGTTGACAGGAAAATCAACTCTAAAATAACTGGAGTTAAACTTCAAACATGCCAAAAAAAGCCCAAATCCTAACAGTTGGTCTGAAAAAACCAAGCCTAAAAAATGACCAAGTGTCATGTTCACTTTTCCCAAATTTTAGACTTTGAACTTTCGGAGGCTAAAAGTTCTCTAGGGCCCAAAGGCCGAAAATAGGCTCTACAAAAAATGGCAAAGTATAGAAACTACTTTTTTCTTTGCACAAAATTTGACTAACTCTGGATTGGTTGCTCACTGACTGGGGAGAACTTCTAGATGTTCTTTCTAGACATATCCATAATCTCCAGTACTTCTTCAAAATTGGGCATCTTGACCCCTTCAAATATTTCTTGTTGTCTATCTCGGAAGGCGATCAATTCTTTTGCAAAATTCTTTATTTCCTCTTCCCGAGACAACATTTTCTAGATTTCTTCCTTCTCATAGAATATCTGCTGAAGGTCCTCCTTTGTCTTGAATCCCCAAAATATAGCCAAGTATTGATCGATGATGGTGTTCACTGAGTGCATTGTTTTTTTGTCATCCTTGTCATACAAATCAAAGTCAAAATCTTCAAAGAACTTATGCAATTCTTTTACAAAAAGTATATTGTTATCTTGTCTATTGTCCATCCTTTTGAGAACCTTTTCAAAGATGGTCAATGCTATCATTATATCCTGGATCCATTTCTCAAAGTTGTCTAGTTTGGAGCCTTCATAGACCTTTACCAAAACTTGGAAGAGTTTCTTCCTTATTACTACAAGGTTATCCAGTATCTTCTTCCATTTAAAAATCTTCTCCTCCATGTCATCTTCTTTGCTCATGATTTCAACTAAGAAGGTTATTCTTGCAAGAATGCCTCTAAGAGGCCTCAAAATCCTTTTGAGGGATAAATTAGAAAACTTTTCAAAATCCTCCTTCTAGTCTACACATGCCTGTACAAAATAATGTGGGATATCCATACTTATTGCACCCCTTTTCTCCAAAATGGCTTGTAATGAGGCCTCAGGGTTATCAGGGTCAATGAGACCTGCTATTTTGAGAATTAATCTCTTCATGGCTTCATTTTGTTCCATCAAAGCCTTTATTTTCTCCTCATCTTTATCCATGAATCCAAGGGCATGCTTCAATCTGAGGGTAGCCAAGGTTTTGATTCCCTCTCTAGTTGGATCTCCCAAATCTACCTCCTCCAATATGTAGCCGTCAGGAGCGATCTCAGTTGTACTGACACTCATTGTGGGAAAAGACACCTATGCCTTCCATATATCCACTTGATCTCTTATCACATATGACAATGTCCTTGCTCAAGTGATAGATGCATTTTGATTGAAGGCTTTCCCTAGTGAAGCCATATTAGTTTCATCATTAGTGTAGACCCTAGTCCTTAGCTATATTTCTTTTATAAAATAGGTGGGCTTGAAAAAAGAATTCAATGGTTCATATGGAGCTAGAAGGGTGGAAGAAGTCATTAGATTTTCTATCTCCATCTCTTTATGACTCTCCTCTCCTTTATTTGTTTCCTACTCATCCCTTATATTCAGCTCACCATCCTCATTTGTTTTCTCTTCTTCAGCAACTTGCTTATGTTTCTCAGCCTATGGCTCTTCTTTATCAGCCTTCTCCTTAGATCCTACACGTTCTTCTTCCATCTACTCACCAACTACCTTTGTTTCTTTCTCAAGCTCTTGTGAACTTTAAGGAAACTACTTCATCTCGGACAAGAGGTGGAGTGGGGGCAACAAAGAGAGTGGGTGAAGGCATTTGAGGCAGAGGCATTGTTGGCATAGGGACATGAGATGGTGGAGGCTATTGTGGTAGTGGAGTGGTTAGAACTAGAGGTGGAAGTAGAGTGGTAGGTGGTTTTTGATGCAGAGGTGGGAGTGGGGTTGAATGCATAGGTGGAGGTGGAGGTGGAACTATGGGTGAAACCAAGGGGACTTGTGCAGTTGTATCCTCCTTGGAAGTAATACCAATCAAAGAGTCTTTATCTATCTCCACAGTCTCCTTATGCACCTCAAGTGTTCCTTGGGATCCTAGTGTAGTGGACTCTCTCACCTTGTTACGGGGACTAGTGAATTGCATAGGGAAAGAGTCAAATGTCACTGAATGTCCTGGAGCCTGCTGCTCAAATTCTTGGAAACCATGCAGCCCTTCAAAGTCTATGAAATCAAATTCATCATCCCCTAAGGAATCTAGATTTATTGGTTCCTCCTGAGTTTCCCCTTCGACACCTTCTAGATCATCATCCATTACTCTCCTCTTCTACATCAATCATACAAACCTTTTTCTTCTACTGAGAGGTATTTGATCCATTTCATCCCCGTCATCCTCTAGCAGGGTGTTCATTTGCATAGGCGTTGAGCCTTTCTTTCTTTTGTAAACATTTCCTTTGATCACACCTATTGTCTTAGGTCCTATTATCTTGAACTTAGTTTTCTTTGCCATAGTTGGAGACTCATGGCTATTGGAAGAAGGCACATCTAGAGGTGCTATGATCTCTGCCATTATGGTCTTAACCTTCTTGGAATGAGTGGCCAGACCATAAGTAGTAGGACACTCATGTGTGTACATAATCTCAGGTTTTAGGGGAGTAACTTCTTTATACTGTGGTTTCAATAACTTCTCTCCTTTCTTCTTTTTCTCCTTGGAGGGCTGCTCTAATAGTTATTTCAACGGCATAGGTTCCATATGAAATGGGTGAGTGATCCATGCCTTTGTGACCTTCATGAAATACCTAGCCTTGAAGTCAATATCATCATTTTCATCTCTATCTACCTCCGCATTCAGAATAGCCCTAGTATATACTTTTTCCTCATTGTAGATTTTTTCTAATAAATCCTTAGAGTCCACCGCTTTCACCTTCTGAGGGATGTTCAGTGATAAAGTGGTTTGTGCTAGTTCCAAACTCATCTGAAAATAGTCATAGATTATGACTTCATAGTCATCCACATAATTTTCCTAGTGATTTTTCAATGTGAGGCTCATGAATATATTGTTTTCCCATTATATGGTTGTAGGTACCTATTGGATTAAAATGATCCCTTATGAGGTTGTATGTAGGCAAAGGGAATTCATCCCATTCGAGAGTCAAAGCCTTACAGATCTTCACATGAGGTACATAGTGGGGCCCTATGGAAATCAAGAAATCCCAACAGTGTTTCTTCTTGTGCTTAATGTGCTCATGTGCATCTGACAATTGTCTTGCTATCTCCAATAGGACCACTCTATCAGAAGGGTACTTGGGTAGCTTTTTAGGTGCCAAGGTGAATCTCAGCATCTGAATGTATATGAAGCTTCTAAAGTGAATATAGAATTCCCCGAGGGACTTCACTTTTGTTGTAGCTTTAGTAGACATCCTTTTTACATAGTCTACCTCTATGGAGTGTATGATAGCGAAGACAAAAGTATCATTGACAATTTGGAAGTCTGGGCTGTTATGAGTGTAGAACTCCTTCCTGACCAACTATAGATATATTGTGAATGACCATATATGCAACTCTCCTATAACCCCAACCTTTTTAGATCTAGGGTACACTACTCTGGTGGCCAATAGATACACAACATATGATTTCATATAGAAGTGTGGATCTATTTTAACTCTAACTAGTTGTTCATCCAAATTATCACAAAGAATAGTGGCCCAGTCCTTCCTTTCCTACTAATCCCTTATCTTATCTATGAGCATGATCATCTAGAGTTCCAATTGACTAGACTTGGCCAACCCACACACCTAGTTGATCATGGTGATGGCCACTTGGATGTCTTCCCTCATATAACCCCTCTGTATATCAATCTGATCTAGCTTGTTCTTAGGCAAGGACTGTATAAGATATTCATTGTTCACTATGTTATGAGCTCATGCAACATGTTTGTTATAGAATTCCATTCCCTTGTCTATGTGAAAGTTATAAAACTTGTCGACCCCCTTTGGTAGGTGGAAGGAATCCTCAATATTATCAGGCCTTAGATCTAGGACCACTTCTCCTACGTTATTCTTCACCATTCTTTCATCAGGTACATAGTGGCCTGCTAAAGTATTTATCAAGTCTGAAGACAAGATGGAGACAAGATGTACAACTACATTCACCAGAGAAGAATGTACTAATGAAGTGCAGTCCTCAAATTTCCCTTCTGGTCAAGTACATTTGACCAAATAATCATTCCAACTAACATGGCCAATATCAGTGTCTGTGATATCTACATGTAGGTTGGCCATCTTCGAAGGTAGATGGTATCCCTTGAATTGATATTTCATTGCTGGTGAGATATCTTTCTTGGCCATTTCTACAAAGAGAAAGAGACATGAATCAGTAACATTAAAATTGTAGGAGAGAGGAATATCTTAGAAATATTAAAGAATACTATCTAATCATTCTCATAAGAGCTCTGAAAGACCTTTCCAGCCTTTCAAACCTTCAAGGGTACAAGACCTTTGAAAGGCAAAAAGGTCTGAAATGTGAAGAGAAGGATTTGAGGAAAAAAGCTTAAGAAAACCCCATTTTTGGCATTTCGGTGAATTGGAGGTGTAAAATCTTTGAAGTCTAAAACCTTCGAAACACTAAAAAATGCCTTAGTCTGTCAAATGAGAGTTTCAACATGCGACAATGTCAAAATGTCGAAACTAGCATAGGTAATTGAGCTCCAGAGTTAGTCAAAAAATTTGGAGCTTTGGTTTTGGTGAATCGAGTGAGCAGATGTTTCGGTGTGCGATAACACTAAAACACCAAAACAATAACACTTTGGAGAACTTTTGACAAAGGTTTGAAAGTTTTGAACTGCGAAGGTGCAAAACCATGTGACCAAAACTAGGGTTTGGGCATCAGACTCAAAAACAAGTTTGACAACCAAGATTGACCATAAACTTAGGCTAGGGAGTCAAAGGGGACAACCTCATGACTCCCGAGGTTGAACCCGACTGTTGAAAAATAAACTAACCCTAAATGATAGGCCAAAAACCCTAACTAGGCCTACAAAGCAAGAAACCCTAACTATAGACCGAAGAAAAAAGAAATGAAAATGAAAGGGAGAGAGGGAGAAGAGAAAGACCAACCTTGAAGAAAGTGGAGGACAAAAATTGACAGGTGAGACCGAGGTGACAAACTGGAAGCAACAACGCACAAGAAAGCTCTAAAAAAATGATAGGCTAGAAGGTGAGCAAATAAGAGTTAAAAATCCAGCTTGCACCTTATATAGACAAATCAGCGGGTGACGACAGCCCCCCACTGATTGGCCTTTCATCCTTTCAGGGATATTAGACCTTCGAAAGGCTGAAACATCGAAAGGCTAACTCCCTTTTGGGGAGTTGGAACTTCTAAATTTTTGGCGTCTAAAAGTATGAAAACCACATGGGTCCAAAAATGCCTAAGGCAAGATGATAGAGTGTTGCTCCAAAAATTCTCCAAATCAAACCTTTCACACTTTTGGACCTCTGAAAGTGCAAAAATGTGACAAGACCAAAAATAAAGGAAAACTAACTAAAAAACAATAAGAGACAAGATAGACCAGAAACCTAGAGATAAGCTAAAAGAAGGGGGGGCCCTGAAGCCAAGGGGGAAAAGGGGAGTGTGGTTGTGGAAACACAATAAATAGCCCCAACAAAAGAAAGGGAAATAATCTGAGTTTCCCCAAGCCATTCTGCCTTGAAACAATCCCATCCGATAGTGAGCCAAGCACAAGATCTTCAGCTAGAGTGACTATATCATCATCATCAAGATTAAGAACATCATAACATCTATATCTAGTGTGTGATCACATGTGTTCAAATTTTCCAAGAATCCTTCACTATAAGCCTCTACTGATCATCAACCAATCATCGCTAGATCACTGCCCACCAATCTGAAGTTAGTCAAGAGTCAATTTAACCTTGCTCTACTACTAGGAAGGCATTTATAGCCTAGATAGAGGTTGCTAAAATCACCCTTCCCCTACTAGAGATAAGTTATGTTATAAGTTTTAAACTCCTTTGGAGTGCTCTTAGACTTGATATGCGTCAGCTTTAAAATTGATTCTTTTGAACCGTTGTGTTCTGAACAATTTGTTTTTGATTTTGTTCAACATTTTCTACTTTGATATTCCTTATGGATTTTGTTCGATATTGTTTCTTTTCTCCTTTTTCTCCTTTTTTTTAAAAATTTGGGGCAACGCTTTGGCTATGCTACCCTAGCTTTGAGATTTTTGTTGTTAATCTTTTCTTTATGTGTTCCTCCCTTTTGTGTTCTTTCTCTTTTCTTTTAGTCTATGTTCCAGTTAGGATAGGGTTTTGACTCCCGTCTTCCTTCATGACCATGGGCATTTCCTGACTCTGACCAAAATCTTATCATGAGAGGCTTGTGACCTGGGATCCTTTTTTAAATGTGTGTCAGTGTTGAGGATGGTTGGTTCTGATGAACTCTCTCAAGAAGTATAGAAAGAAAATGTCTTACTTCCAATCCTAGTATCTAGCTCATTGTAAGACAAAACTACATCAAAGAGTTTTGACAATGGAAAACCCTTATCTCTTTCCTGGACTACCTAGTACAGATAACTAATCTTGAGAAGCATTAGGCCCTTTTAAATAAAGATGCAATGAAAATATGTGGATGACAAGACACTAAAGTACAAGAATATTCAATATTGTACAAAGGGCTAGTCAAGACCCAAAGTAATGCTTCAGAAACTAGCCATTGACTTACAATGGGACCAATTCTATATCAAGAGAACTAATCCAAAAGGTATTTTCTCCTAGAATCTCTGTGATCTAGAAAGGGCCTATCCACAAACATTGAAATTTAGTGTCGCTGCCTAGTTTTTCTTTTGCTTTATCCCACATTAGAACTAGATCAAAAATCCTAAAGGCCTTTATGGTTGCTCTTTTGTCAAACCATTGCTTGACAATAGCTTGGTGTTTGGCCACATTTTCTAAGGCCAAGGTTCTTTTCTCTTCAAGGTCCAGTAAATTTAAGAGATGAATCTACACTAGATCCTAACCCTCAACATATTGATCCATGAATCTTAGAATTGGATTTTTAGGTTCATTAGAAAAATAGGTTGCAGACTGTAGACCAACTAGTAGGGAGAGGTCCCCAAGGAATTCTTGATTCTCACGCAATCTATCCATAGAGCATATTTCAACTAAGTGTGCCAATCTTTGGGATTATCATCCAAGAGGTGTCTGATTACCGTGATCAAGTTCTTGTTGGTCAATTCAGCAACTCCATTCCCTTGTAGATAATAATTGGATGAGAATTTGAGAATTACCTAATTTTTGAAGGCCCATTGAATGAGTGATGCAGAAGAGAAATAAGGAGCATTGTCACATACCAAAATGAAAGGCATGCCAAACCTCGTAATGATGAACTCTTCTAGGAACTTGGTTATCACCTCAGTAGTATGATTCTTTAGAACCTGTGCCTCAATCCAACATGTGTAGTAATTAGTTGCAACCAAGATGTATCTATGTCCTACAGATGATAGAGGATTAATCATTCCCATGAAATCTATCCCCCACTGAGTGAAAGGATGCACCTCATAAATTGGTTGTAGGGGCATCACTGAATGTCTCTTATGTATGGTGTTGGTCTAGCGAGCATGAAAGGAGCATACATACTCATGAGTGTCTTTGAAAAAAGTCAACTAGTAATAGCCAGATCTTAGTATTTGATTGGTTGTGGCTTCTGCTGATCCATGTCCAGTACCATATCTATCATGAAATTCTATGAGAATTTTCTCAGCTTGTGTCTGATCCAAGCAGCATAGATAGAGGCCATCATAATTGTGTTTTTAGAGCTTCCCATTTTTTAGCATGTATGAACTTCTTTTATTATTTAGGGCTCTCCTTTGTGACATGTTCAATCCCTCTAGGAAATGGTTTTGCAATAAATAGTAAACCATGTCTTGATACTAGATATCAGTGACCACTCCTTCATTAGTGTACACTTAGCACACCAAGCCTTGTTATGTTTCTACCATCATCTTGGTAAGACCTTGACCTCTCACTAACATCATTGGTTGGATCTCAATGTCAAAATCCTATAGTATCACCATCCACTTCCCTCTCCATTCTCCTAGTTCATTTTGCATCAATAGGGATTTGACTGTTGGATCTGGAAAAATAGCAATGACTTTACTCCGGAGGATGTAGTGTCTGAATTTCTTGATAGCCTTGACCAAGGTAAAAGATTATTTATCTAGGTTTGGATACTTGAGTTCTATATTTTTCATAGGATAGATCATGAAAGCTATGGATCATTCATCCTCTCCTTCCTTCTTCTATGTCAGGATTCCTACACATGAGTGTTCTGAAGCAAAGGAATAAACCTTGAATGGTAGAAGATAATCGAGGCTGACCAAAACTGGGGCAATGGAAATGGATGTCTTGATTTCCTTGAAGGCTTCTTTAGTCAAAGTGTTTCACTTGATCTTAGCATCTTTCTTTAACATATCATTCAATGGATGCACTATCTTTGTAAATCCACTAATGAACTTTCTAATGAAGTTGATTTTCCCAAAGAATGATTTCATCTCCTTCCTACTATTCGGGGGAACCAATTTGAGGATAGCCTCGACCCTCTTAGGGTCAATCAAGATTCTCATCTCGGATATGATGTTCCCAAGAATCTTGCCTTGGGTCACCCCAAAGACACATTTCTTAGGATTTAATGAGATTCCATAACGTCAACACCTTTTCAATACTTTGCATAGATCTTCAATGTGATCCACACAATTCTTGGATAAAACTGTGAGGTCATCCATATAGATGACACTGCATTTCTTGACCAGGCCTTTGAATGCCTCATCCATTGCTCATTGGAAAGTAGCACCTATGTTAATCAGACTAGCTAGTATACGATGATAAGAAAATGTTCCCTATTTCATTTTGAAGGTTGTTTTCAGATGGTCCTTCTTTTTTACCATGACTTGGTTGTACCTAGAGTAGCCATCTAGGAAAGACATCACTTGGGAACCATTAACCACCTAAAATACTTCGTCAAGGGATGGCAATGGGTAATTGTCCTTTTGAGAAGACCTGTTCAAATTTTGAAAATCTACACAGAGTCAAACCTCTCCGATTTTCTTTCTCATAGGGATGAGGTTGGTGACCCAAGTTGAATGCCGGATAGGGAAAATAATCTTGGCATCTAGAAACTTATCTACCTCCTTTTGGATCACTAGTTCAATCACAAGGCTCACCAACCTTTGTCTCTGGTGGAAAGGCTTAGCATCTGGGTTCAAAGGGATGTTGTGCATGATAACACTGGGATCATATGTCTTTAAGTCTTCATAACTCCAATCTATGACATCTTTGTATTCCATGAGTAGTTCTACCATCCACTTCTTTTCTTCAGCTGTGTTGACCTTCCCAATACAGACTTCTCTAGGTTCAAGTTGTGTACCCAAGTTGTAGAGATCGCAATCATTTCCTTCTACCATGGGTTCCTTTCCTCTTTCCTGAGCATGTTTATCTTTATAAAAAATCCTTTCTAGGGCTGCCATTCCTTTCAAAATGGAGTTGGTCTTCAAATTCAAGATCCCTAAGTCATCTAACTCTTCCATTTCATCTTCTTCTTCATCAATACTTTGTTTTTCAAAGATTCTAGCATTCATGATAAATTCCAATATCTGTTGATTATCTCAGAATACTTGGAATTTTTTAATACAGCCACTAGTTCCACGGAGAATTTCTTCAATTTAGACTTTTCCAGTGGTTGTAAAGACCTCACCGACACCACCAAGGCATCAGCAACAACATTCTTTCTTCTTGGGACACTTCAGATGTTAAAAGCTTCAAAATCTTTGATTAGATCCCAGACACAATTGCACTAGGAGGCTATTCCTTTTTCAGTGGAGGAATACTATCTTTGGATCTTCCAAACAATCAACTATGAGTCACCTTCCATGACTAAAGCTTTCACCTTCTTCTCATGTACCAGGAGAAGACCCTATACTAGAGCCTCATACTTGCAACATTTTCGGTACAGTAAAATTGTAACCAATAAGAAACATAATATGAACCCCCACAAGGGCTAACCAATTCAATCCCAACTACGGCTCCTTGTTTACATTTAGAGCCATTGAAATGAAGTTTCCAAACAAGATGATTCTTATGGGAAGGTGATTTGACTTGGATCTCCAGAGTCACCTCTGGTAGATGTGAATTGACCTAGGGTTCAATGGGAACTTTAGGTGGTGATAGATCTTCTGTATTTAGGGCCTCCAAGCTCTCTTCATTTGGGTATTCTCTTTTGGAAAAGTGGACCCATTTCATTTTCTATTTTTCTCACACATCATGCCAGACTTCACGGCATGGGGGCAAGAAATCATCACCAAAAGAACTCCATTCTTCCTGTATAACATCTTTAGTTGTGGGAACCTAAGGTTGTTTGTGAGGAGGAGATCCATCCTCACTTAAATGTTTCATTGTATCCTTTATAAGTTTGGACACGCCAAACATCTAGTTTTTTACATGGACCATTACCTCTTGGCAATCCTTGCATGTAAATTCTGAGTGATTTTTCTGATGGAGATGACAATACCCTAGTAGCATTAGTATGTTTGGATCAGCATCTTGGCCAAGATACCTCATATTTTTCATCATACCCATCATAAACTCTACGAAGACCTCCTTGGGAATTTGGGTATTTACAAAGCCTTGCACTGGGTTGTCGTCTGAATTCTCTTCCTCTTTAAGATGGAATGTGAAAGCTTTATTGAACTGATATATTCCTAGGTCATCTTGTGAGAATAAGACTTCATTCAGAGCATTCTAATCTATAATCATCTATTTGAGCTAGGGCTCCACATCAATCTTGATTTGGTTGTTGAGCCCCTTCCAAGGAAACTAAAGTTGAGTAAAGTTTGTGGAGAACCAACCTTTCAATGATCAAGTCCACTCTCTTCTCAGCAATATGCCATATGTTTCCAGGATGTCCACCACATGAATGTCAATGTAATCTTGCATTCTTGGGTCAATGGTCAATTGAATGCATGTATCCTTCAAGACTCCAATGATTTTGACCTCTATTTTTCAAGTTGGCTCACCACCCTATTATTTGGTTGAGGGTTCATTCCTAACTTTTGGCATATGGACAATGACATTACGTTGCATGAAGCTCCTAAGTCAATTAAATAGTTATGCAAGTTATTTCCAAAGATCTTGAGGCTAAGCAAGAATGGGGGTACTTCTACCCTATCTTTAAACATAGTCAGCATCGTCTCAGCTGCATTTACGTTGCATGAGTTTTTAGGTGTTATTGCTGGACAAGGTCAATTTGGAATGATCTAGTGACTTCAAGAGGGATTCCCTTTGAGAAGGACAACTTAGTAGCATGTCATACATTGACATATTAGTTCTAGCTTTCTTTAGCTCCTCTACTGTGCTATATTTTTAATTGGCCTAGACTGGGTTCTTTAACAAAGAAGGTTGATGTTGCGTTGCTAGAGCGATAGTGGCACCAAGACCTCTTGGGGGTGTGGGATTATTGCTATCCGATGCACCAGGTGGAGTGAGGTGCATTCCTGGGGGAGTGTCATTAGTCAAAGGTTCCCTTCTACTCCTCAGGTTATAGGTGTTTCTATTATTTTTCTGTAAAGCATGGACCTCGGAGTACTCTGGCTGACTTCCTTGATTGAAAGGGAAGACAAACTCTTCTTTAGTGTTATCAATAGGACCTCCTCCCATACTTAGATTGTATGAATCAAAGACCATGGCACTGAAATGAGTCTGAGAGTTATCAAGATCTTGGGCTTGTTGGTTGTCAAACTCCCCCTATACTCATTATTCAGTTGGTGCATATTGGAACCTTGGGTGAAATTAACCTCAAATGAGTTGAAGACATTGGCATTCTCCAAGGGTATGCTACCATTGTTTGGACATGTTTTCCATGTTCTGTTCATATGTCATTGACCAAACTACTTATCTTGGGAAGTGTTCTCATAACCTCCACCATGTTTTATATTATTTTTGTTGTAGTTGTCATAATTATGATTCTAATTTTGGGAGTAGGTATTTTGGGTAGTAGTCAAGTGTTGGTAGCTCCCCTAGCTTTGAGATGGGTTGAGCTTCATCTTGGTAATCTCTCTAGTCAACTATGATAATGTCTTCTTCATGGCATCTAATTCATTCACTAGAGCGTGGTCCAACTCATTTGGGATAGCAGCCTTTTGTTCACACAAGACATCCTTATGTGTATCATACCCTAGGTATGCGATGCAAGTGGTGGGGCAATAGCGTATGGAGCTAGCACTGGATTGAGCCTTGGGACGTGTTGCACTAGAAATTGATTATTCAATACGAATGACCCAGTTATAGCAGTGTCCCCTAATGTTGGTAGAATACCATAATTTCTACCTACTTGGGGATCCATCTATTGGGTAAACATGATAGCCTCATCACATACTTTCTCTAGAGTGTTTATGTTACCTGGGGGCAGCCTTTTTAACAATATAGATGTTAGTGGATCTAAGGCACACACGTACATTTGTATAGCAGCCCCAATGGGTACAGTATAGGGAGCCTCAAGTTTCTAGTACATTTTGTGAAAATGGTGATTGAACATAGCAATTGATTCATTGAGGTCCTTTCTCACCAAGATGAATTGGTGATGAAGAGTTGTTGGATCCATGTATAACTTGAATTGATTAAGGAATTTTGTTTCAAATTCTACCCATGTGGAGATGGATCCTCACAAAAAATTTAGATACCAATTATATGCAAATTCCCCTATTGTGTGGGGGAAGAGGCAGCCCATGACATCTTGATGAGCAATCTCCTTATGATTGCACAATTACTTGAATGCACGAATGTGTTCTTCCATTGTCCTGGATTCTCCATAGATGAAACATGGGAAAAATTTCTCAAGATTCTTGGGTAGCTGGTGGAGTTGTCCTTGTATGTCTAATGGAGAGCTTTGAGCATTTCCAAAAAATACCATTGGAGCTAGTGGTGGAGGGGCAGAAGACGAGGCAGAAATGGTAGGAAATGGAGGAACATTAAATTGATGATATGAAGTATCCTCTAGGTGTTTTGTTCTATTGCTACAAGGTCTATGAACTTCTCTAAGTTCAAGGAATTACCCTTTGTTTGGTGAATATTTGAGGACTCATTCAAACTTTCAGGAGAGAAAGATCCAATATTCTGGGGTTTCCCTTTTTGAGGGCCCTCCTTCTAGAGCTACTTCTGTTGAGCATCATTTTTACATGAAGACAATGGCTAGGAATTTACGCGAGTGAATTCCCCTCTTGGAAGATTCATGGAATCAATCTCAAGGTTCCTTCTAGCTAGGTCTCAACCGCTTGGATAGCTCAACGAAAGACAAATGTGAATCTGTTAACAAAGATTTCTTTGCTGGTTCTTCTCTCAAGGAAAACTATAAAACAAACTTTAGAATACCACAATGTTTCTCTTTTTTGGATTTTTAGATTTAAAATAAAGCAATGTTGAGCTAATTAATCTACTAAAATAATTCACAAAAGTGGGTAGGAAGTAGTAGGGTAACAATAAATTGAAGGAAATAGCTGAAAGAAAACTAATGGACATAAACTAGCATCACACTACTATGCAAATTGAAAGACCGACCAGATGAAGAAACCCACAAAATAGAGATCAGATTATATCAAAATCTTTAGCTATATGGATGCAATCATTAGTGGAATGAAATAAATGCAAACGTATGATAAGCCAAAACTCATCAGATCATGAAGCCACCACAAATGTGTACACACATGAGACAAGTTAATATTCAAGCACCAAAGGAATAATCTTTTCATAAATTCATCACAACACAATAATGTAATACCAACAAACACCAAACTAATAATCACAGATTTAAAATTGTTAAACAATCAATTGGCTCTTTCAAATAAGGAATGAAAAAATCACACATTCACAAATTTCACATAGATAGTAGAAATATCGCACCATGAATGAAGCACCAATTGTATGTATAGCATTAATGATCAAATCGACCCTCATTACATCATTTTATTACAATTTATAGAGTTGTGCTCCTAATTTCATAGCTAGGGTTTCAGTTGCATGAAACTTGGAAATAAATTCTAAACTAGAGATTAACATAAAGGAAACTACTTCTAAAACTTAGCTAAACTTCCCTAGCATGGAATTAAACCTCGTGCATTACAAAACTTTGAGTAAATCATGCATTAAACAACTCAAAAAAGAATCTGGAACTTGTGCATGCTCTTGATAATCTTCACATTCCTGCCCTTGATCCTTAGTTGTAGCTTCTCCACATGGACACAACTGGAAGAGATCCAAAAATCATATAGAAATGACCCCAAAAATGAAGCCTTATTGACTAGAAAATCAAATTGAAGAGATAATTGAAGTTAAACTTCGGACGTGCCAAAAAATGCCCAAATCTCGACAATTGGTCCAAAAAGATTGAGCCTCAAAAATGATTAAATTTCATGTTCACGTTTCCCAAATTTTGGACTTCAGACTTTCAGAGGCTGAAAGTTCTCTAGGGCCGAAAGCCCAAAAATAGGCTGTACAAAAAATGGCTAAGTAAAGAAACTGCATTTTCTCTGCACAAAATTTGACTAACCCTGAATTGGTTGCTCATTGATTGGAGAGCACTTCTAGATGTGCTTTTTAGAACCTATCTACAATCTCTAGTACTTCTTCAAAATTGGGCATCTTGACCCTTTCAAGGATTTCTTGCTATCTATCTCAGAAGGCGATCAACTCTTTTACAAAAGTTTGTATTTCCTCTTGCCGAGAAAACATTTTCTAGATTTCTTCCTTCTAATAGAACATCTACTAAAGGTCCTTCTTTGTTTTGACTCCCTGTAATATAGCCAAGTACTGATCGATGATGGTGTTCACTGAGTGAATGGTTTTTTTGTCATCCTCGTCATACAGATCCAAGTCCAAATCTTCAAAGAACTTATGCAATTCTTTTACAAAAAGTATACTATCATCTCATCCCTTGTCCATCCTTTTGAGAACCTTTCCAAAGATGGTCAATGCTTCCATTATATCATGGATCCATTGCTCAATTTTGTCCAATTCTGAGCCTTCATAGAACTTTACCAAAACTTGGAAGTGTTGCTTTCTTATTACTACTAGGTTATCTAGTATCTTTTGCCATTTCAAAATCTTCTCCTCCATGTCATCTTCTTCGCTCATGATTTCAACTAAGGAGGTTATTCCTCCAAGAATTCCTCTAAGAGGCCTCAAAATCCTTTTAAGGGATACCTTAGCAAACTATTCAAAATCCTCCTTCTAGTCTACATAGGCCTATACAAAAGAATGTGAGATATCTGTACTTATTTAACCCCTTTTCTCCAAAATGGCCTATAATGAGGCCTCAACATTATCAGGGTCAATGGAACCTACTATTTTGAGAAATAATCTCTTCATGGCTTCATATTTCTCCATCAAAGCCTTTAGTTTCTCCTCATTTTTATCCATGAATCTGCGGGCGTGCTTCAATCCGAGGGTAGCCAAGGGTTTGCTTCCCTCTCTAGTTGGCTCTCCCACATCTACCTCCTCCAACACATAGTTGTCAGGAGTGATCTTAGTTGTACTAACACTCATTATGGGAACAACCACCTGTGCCTTCCATCTACCCATTTGATCTTGTATCACATATGACAATGTCCTTGCTTGGGTGATATATGCAGTTTGATGGAAAGCTTGCCCTAGTGTAGCCATATTAGTTTCATCATTAGTGTAGACCATGGTCCTTGGCTTTATTTCTTTTTGAAACCAGGTGGACTTGGAAAAAGCATTTAATGGTTCATATGGAGCTACAAGGGTGGAAGAACTCATTGGATGTTCTATATCCATATCTTCGTGACTCTCCTCTCCTTTATCTATTTCTTGCTCATCCCTTATATTCAGCTCACCCTCCTCAGTTGTTTTCCTTCTGCTTTATTATCCTACTCCTTGGATCCTGCATGTTCTTATTCCATCTTCCCACTAGCTGCTTCTATTTCTTTCTCAGTCTCTTGTGAACTTTGCGAAATTGCTTCATCTTGGACAAGAGGTGGAGTAGGGGCAACAAAGGGAGTGGGTGAAGGCATTTGAGGCAGAGGTAGATTTGGCATAGGGACATGAGATGGTGGAGGCTATTGTAGTAATGGAGTGGTTAGAATTGGAGGTGGAAGCAGAGTGGTAGGTGGTGTTTGATGCGGAGGCAGGAGTGGGGTTGAATGCATAGGTGGAGGTGGAGGTGGAAATATGGGCGAAACTATGGGGAATTTTGTAGTTGTATCATCCTTGGAAGTATTACTAATAGAAGATTCTTTATCTAGCTTTGTGACTTCCTTCAATACCTTGGATGTTCCTTGGGCCTAGTGGAGTGGGATCTCTCACCTTGTCACAGGGACTAGTGAATTGTGTAGGGAAAGAATCAAATGTCACCAACTATCCTAGAGCCCGCTACTCAGATTCTTGGAAACCATGCAACCCTTCAAAGTCTGTGTTGTCAAATTCATCATCCCTCAAGGCATCTGGGTTTATTGGTTCCTCCTGAGTTTCCCCTTCAGCACCTTCTAGATCATCATCCATTACTCTCCTCTTCTTCATCAATCTTGCAGACCTTTTTCTTCTATTGAGAGGTATTTGATCCATTTCATCCTCATCATCCTCTAGTAGGGTATCCATTTGTGTAGACATTGAGCCTTTCTTTCTTTTGTACACATTGCCTTTGATCACTCCCGTTGGCTTAGGTCCTATTATCTTGAACTTAGTTTTCTTTGCTACAGTTGGAGACTCATGGCTACTAGAAGAAGGCACATCTAGAGGCACTATGCTCCCTATCATTCTAGTCTTAACTTTCTTGGAATGAGTGGCCAGACCATAAGAAGTAGGATGCTCATGCCTATACATCATCTCAAGTTTTAGGGGAGAAGCTTCTTTAAACTATGGTTTCAGTACCTTCTCTCCTTTCTACTTTTTCTCCTTGGAGGATTGCTCTGGCAATTGTTTCATTGGCACAAGTTCCATATGAAATGGGTGAGCGATCCATGCCATTGTGACCTTGATGACATGCATAGCCTTGAAGTCAATATCATTATTTTCATCATTGTCTACCTCTACATTTAGAATAGCCCTAGTATATACTTTTTCCTCATTGTAGATTGTGTCTACGACATCCTCAGAGTCCATCGCTTTCACATTCTGAGGGATTTTTTAGTGATAGAACAATTTGTGCCAGCTCCCAACTCATTCAAAAATAGTCATGGATTCTGACTTCATAGTCATCCACACAATTCACCCAGTGCTCTTTACTATGCAACTCTTATATATAATGTCTTCCCATTATATGGTTGTAGGTACCTATTAAATCAAAATGATCCCTTATGAGGTTGTATGTAGGCAAAGGGAATTCATCCCATTCAAGAGTCAAAGCATTACAGATCTTCATATCATGTACATAGTGGATCCCTATGGAAATTAGGAAATCCCAACAATGTTTCTTCTCATTCTTAATCTGCTCATGTGCATCTAACAATTGTCTTTCTATCTCTAGTAGGACCACTCTATCAGAAGGGTACCTAGGTAGCTTCTTAGGTGCCATGGTGCATCCCGCCACCCAAATGTATGTAAAGGTTCTAAATTGAATATAGAATGCCCCAAGGGCCTTCAATTTTTTTGCAGCTTCAGTAGACATCCTTTTTGCATAGTCTCCCTCTATGGAGTGTATGATAGTGAAGACAAAAGCATCATTGATAATCCGGAAGTCTGGGCTATTATGAGTGTAGAACTCCTTCCTGACCAGCTGTTGGTACATTGTGAATGGCTATGTATGCATTTCTCCCATAACCCCAACCTTTTTCAATCTTGGGTACACTACTCTGGTGGCTAGTAGATACATAACATATGATGTCATGTAGAAGTGTGGGTTTGTTTTAAATCTAACCATTTGTTCATCCAAATTGTCACTAAGGATAGTGGGCCAATCGAACCTTGCCTATTGCTCCCTTATCTTCTCTATGAGCATGATTATCCAAGGTTGGAATTGACTAGACTTGGGCAACCCATACACCTAGTTGATCATGGTGATGGCTACTTGGATGTCTTCCCTCATATAGCCCCTTCGCATATCAATCTGATCTAGCTTGTTCTTGGGCAAGGACTGTATAAGATATTCAGTGTTCACTATGTTATGAGCTCGCGCAACATCTTTTTTGTAGAATTCCATTCCCTTATTTATGTGAAAGTTATAAAACTTGTTGACCCCCTTTCATAGGTGGAAGACATCCTCAATACTATTAGGCCTTAGATCTAGGACCACTTCTGCTATAATGTTCTTCACCATTCTTTTGTTAGGTATAAAGTGGCCTGCCAAAGTATTTATCAAGTCTGAAAACAAGATGGATACATGATGTTCTACTACATTAACTAGAGAGAAATGTACTAATTAAGTGCAGTCCTTAGATCTCCCTTCTGGTCAAGCACATTTGACCAAATAATCATTCTAGCTAACATGGCCAATATCAGTGTCTATGATATCTGCATGCAAGTTGGCCACCTTCAAAGGTAGATGGTATCCCTTGAATTGATACTTCATTGCTGGTGACATAACATTCTTGACCATTTTTGCAAAGAGCAAGAAACATGAATCAGTAACATGAAAATGGCAAGAGAGAGAAATATCTTACAAAAATCAAAGAATCCTAACTAATCATGCTTAGAAGAGGTCTGAAAGACATTTTTGGCCATTCGTACCTTTGGGGGTGCAAGACCTCCAAAAGGATGAAAGGGAAAAAATTGCAAAAAGTAGGCTTTGAGGAAAAATGCTTAAGAAAACCCCCTTTTTAGCCTTTCGATGAATCAGAGGTGTAAAATCTTCAAATTTTGAAACCTCTGAAATGCTAAAACATTCTTTAGTGTATCAAATGAGAATTTCAACATGCGACAACACCAAAATGTTGAAACTGGCATAGGCGATTGAACTCTAGAATTAGTCAAAAACTTTGGACCTTTGGTTTCGATGAATCGGGCAAGCAGATGTTTCAGTGTGCGATAACATCGAAATGTTGAAACTGTAGCACTTAGGAGATTTTTTGAAAAAGGTTTGAAAGTTTCAGACTGTGAAGGTCTGAAACCATGTGGCCAAAACTAGGGTTTGGGCATTAGACGCAAAAATGAGTCTGACAATCAAGTTTGATAAAAAACTCAAGCTAGGGAATCAGAGGGGATAGCCTCACGACCCCTGAGGCCAAACTAGACTAACAAAAAATAATCTAACCCTAAACAATAGGCTAAAAACCCTAACTAGCCCTACAAAGAAAGAAACCCTAACTACAAACCAAAGAAAAAAGAAACAAAAATGAAAGGGAGAGAGGGAGAAGGGAAAGACCAACCTTGAAGCAAGTGAAGGACAAAAATTGATAGGTGAGACTGAGGTGCAAAACTGGAAGCAATGACATGTAGGAAAGCTCTGAAAAAATGATAGGCTTGAAGGTGAACGAATGAGAGTTAAAAACCTAGCTTGTGCCTTATATAGGAAAATCAGCAGGTGATGTTAGCCTCCCGCCGATTGGCCTTTTGGCCTTTCAGGGGTATCAAACCTCCGAAAGGCCAAAATGCTAAAAGGCCAACTCCCTTTTGGGGAGTCAGACCTCCCAAATTTTTGGGGTCCAAAAGTCTAAAAATCACATAGGTTTGGAAATGCCTAAGGCAAGATGATAGAGTAATGCTCCAGACTTTCACCAACTTGGACCTCTCGCACTTTTGGACCTCTGAAAGTGCGAAAGTGAGACAAGACTAAAAATAAAGGAAAAATAACTAAAAAATAAAAAGAGACAAGATAGACCAGAGACCTAGAGACAAGCTAAAAGAAGAGTGGGCCTTGAGGCCAAGAGGCAAAAGGGGAGCATGGTTGTGGGACCACACCAATTTATTTTTGGGTTAGGCTTCCCAATCTCCCTCTCCATCTCTAGCAAGGTTCTATCTTGGAGAAGGTGGGGGAGGCTTTGGGGGATTTTTTGGTTATTGATAATGACTCTTCTAATATGTACCATTCTACCTTTGCCCGTATTCTATTAGATATTGATTTATCACAGGGTCTTCCAACTAAAATTAAAATTGAATCATCTAAAGGTTATTGGATGCAAAAATTGGATTATGAGGGTATCCCCTTTAGGTGAAGAAAATGTTTTAAAATAGGTCATCATGCTACACATTTTAGTTCTAATTTAAAAAGAAGAAAGTCTCTCATTCTTGGTGGAAGTATGCTTCCATCAAACATTATACCATCTTGAAAAGATCTCCTTAGAGTTTGAAGGAATGTAATCTTGTCTCAAGCTGTTAGAAGCCTATTGTTGAAGAAAATAGCTTGAATCATGTTCTTCCTCTTGTTGATCCTTCTCGAATTGATGTTGATGTTGTTTCTAATCTCCTTGTTGAGCAGGGACCCTCTTTTCCTTTGCTAGAAAATTTTAGGTTCTCTACTGGCAGTTTTGTGGTTGTTGTTCCTGTCGGCCCTGCTGGTGTGTTGATTGTTGAGGGTTTTTCTATTCTTTTCTCTCATATTGGGAGTAATTTTGGCCTTATTTCAGAACCAATGGTGGGTGCTGGTTCTTCTGTCTTAAATTTTTTGTTATGGCAGGAAGAGGTTGCGAGAGTTGAAGATGGTTGGATCACTATTAAAGGAAAACATTCTAAGAAATCCTCCTCTTCTTTTGACATGACCCTTCATTCCCATAAAAAGGGGAATAACATGTAGCTTTGTTGCTATTTTCGTTGGACTATTGTTTCTAATGATCCTATTTTTGCAGTGTTCTGGATTCGTTATTTGAGTGTCCTACCTTTTGTTTCGATTGGTCTGACTTGTTCTAGGAACTTTTAATGTTCTATCTTAAGGTTTTATTTCTTCTATATTAATTAAAATAGATAATATAAATAATATACTATACTATAATTAATATTTATATAAATTAAACTATTATACTATTATTACATAAATTTTTAATTTAACTATAACTATTATAAGAAATTATTATTTCCTTACAAATTTTTTGATTAAGGTAACAACAGGTTTTGAAGGGGCCCTAAAACCTTTTTAACAAATACAACTTAAGATAAGGCATTAAAAGCTCCCAAAATAAAATAGACTAGCCAAAATAAAAGGCAAGAAACCCTTACATCGAAGAACATTGTGAAAATAGAACTATGAGAAATAATAGTCCAAAGAAGATAACAACGACACTATCCATTAATTTTCTTTTTATGGGATTGAAGGGTCATGTCAAAAGAAGAGGAGGACTTCATAGATTGTTTTCCTTTAACAGTGATCCAATTATCTTCAACTCTTGTAGCCTCTTCTAGCCAGCATAATGAATTCAAGATAGAAGAACCAACACCCAACAAAGATGTTGGACTTACTAGCATGACTTCTGACTCAGGGCCAAAATTAATCCCAACAAGTGGGATAGGAACTCTAGACCCTCAACAACCAACACACCAGTAGAGCCGATAGAAAGAACATCAACAGAACCACTAGCAAGAGCCTTTTATCCACCAATAGAGGAAGAGAAGGTCTCTAATTAGCAGGATGATTAGAAACAACATTATCAACAATCCCAATAGAGTCAACAAGAGGCAAAAAAAGGCTTAAGCCATCTACATCAACAATAGGCTTCTAAGAACCCAAAATAGGATCAGACTCCTTCAAAACCTGAGAAGAGCTTTTCAAAATTATATAATGCTAGATGGAAGCACCTTTCCACCAAATATGAGAGAATTTCTTCTTTTTAAATTCAAAGCTGCAATTTGTAGCAGTATGAGTTGTTTCCTTACAAAGTTAAAGAGACACCACTAAATTTTTTTTAATGTTTAATATATTAAAAATAATATTTAAATTATAAATATAATAGAAATGCTTTATGGATATTTTAGAGAATGACAATCTATTAAGTTGGCAGGTTATTAGTCAAACCTTTAATCTCCTTGATTCCCATATTCGTACTTATAACATGATTGTTAATGCTTGTCATCCTCTCAATCTCCCCCACAGATATGATGTGGATTCCCATAGATTTCTTTCTTTCCGCTGGGATGATGGCTCCCTCCTACATAAGATCAAAGCTAAAGATATTTACTCAGTGCTTAATAAAGATCATTCTATTTTATCCCATCTTAATTCCATTTGGTATATCAACCTTGACTCTTCAGAATGGTAGAAGATCCTAGATAAATTTTGGAAATCTCATATCCCGCCCAAAATCCTCCTTTTTAAATGGCAACTCCTTTTGGATAGACTCCCGATTAGGAACCATATGGGTGCTGCTGACTCCTGTGCTATTTGCAACACCCCTGAGCACATTAGGCACATCTTTTTTAGTTGTCATTTTGCTAGAATTATATGGAAGTTTTTTGGGATCACTGTTACTGATCATGCTTCTGTTCTTGATATTATCCTTGGAAATATATCTGGTCTTAAGAAAGATGTTAACTTCTTTTGGAACATTCTTTCTTCTCACATTATCTGGTTTATTTGGAAATGTAGAAATGAGGACAAATTCCAAGGCATTGGTAGATCCCTTACTCTGTTTCATCTGAAACTCATACGTTTTAAAAAAATTTCGCAAGTGTGTTGTATTATGAAATTGGAGAGAGATAAGCTGAAAAGATTTTTACGTGATGGTCATGCCACTACGTTCATCTACAAAATGAAGTATGGTCTGGAATGGGCCACCATTGTTGATGATCAGGCTGCTTTTGAAGAAGCTCTTAAGTGGCTGCTTAAGGAGATGAGGAATACTAGAGGCCCCTTTTCTGACAGACTGGAGTTCTTTGCGCATATTCTCGAGTGGAAGAAAGTTTTTTTGATGGAAGGAGAGTTTGGATGGACCTCCTGGATAGATGATCACGATGATATTCTGGAATAGCTTCTTTTATTTTCCTTTTTGAAATCTCGTAAACTGTTACATTTTGTGTTGTTTCATATTGTGCTAGTTGGCTACTCATGGTTGAACTAGGTGGTTGAGGTTTGCCTCCCCTTTTGATATTGTACTTATCCTTTTTGATCAATCAGTTATTTAATTTAAAATATATAGTATGAAAAATTTAGCAACAATACTATTAAAAAAATTTAAATATACATATATAGATAATATTATTAAAGTGTAGAAATTATTGTTCAAGTTCTACTCTAAATCTCAACTCTTATATATTTATTTATCATTGTGGACAAATTCTATAAATTATTAATCAACTCATATATTGAATGAATAAATATAATATTATATTATTTTTAATTTAAATACATTTTTTTATATATATCAAATCTAGAATTTATAGATATATATCAAATTTATAATTATCTTTCAATTTTTATATTAATATAAATTTTGATAATGCATTTAAGTTAAATTGAAATGAATAATTTAATGAATATTTATAATTTAAATTTAGTGCAAACATATATTATAATATTATTTTTTAATTATGTTTATATTGGATTTAATTTACTTTGTATTGTTCTAAATTTTATATTATTTATGTTAAACTTGGTATCACCCATTTAATATTTTCACAAAAAGTATATGTAAGGACACATCAAATTTTCAAGTCTATTATCAATATCACCATAAATTTGAATTTGCAATCAATATAGATGATTATTGCCTTATGAAAAATCAATCAAAATGAAAAATGATAGTAACAGAATATAGAATAATAGAACAAAGATAATTATCAAAGTACATACATGTATAAATTTTATAACACATAACTAAATTGAAATTAAAATTCCAACATATACATTTGAAAAACAAGTATCTAAGAATGAACCTTACACATCTAAAAATATTACAAAATAAAAAATAGTTGAATCATCATGAAAAGAGAGAATGATTGATAAGACTCTAGCATAATGATTATAGAGTTTAAGAATTATTATTTCATATTTATATTTAATTTTTTTAACACATTTTTTAATGAATTAATTTGAGAATATATTATTAAATAATTATATTTTAAATTTCTTAAAATATAATTATTATATATTAAACTTAGTTGGCAAATGTAGTTAAGTATACTGTGCAATCTTATTTACACTATTAGAAAACATAAAAACTAAATCAATCTTAATGGGAAGAAATATTAATTGGTAAGTACATTAGTGAATGAATCACAAATTTGGTTTACTTGACTAATGTTTGTCTATTTTGTTCTAAAACTCAATCAAAACAATTGCTGATTAGTTGCAAAGTGGATTTGTTTTATCTCCAAGAAACAAATAACATCACATAATATATTTATTCAAGTTATTGGAGTTTGATGTGATATTATTAAATTATCAATCATGACATAGGTAGAACATTAATAGAGTGTTACAAAGATTAATTAACTATTAAATATAAATTTAATTTCTTATAAATTTTAATTTTATAAAATACTCTAGATGTAATTTTGTATAAAATACTAATTTAATTTTATAAATTTTTAATTTAAAATTATAATACATTAATAATATAATCTTAAATTACTTCATCTTAAAAATGTTATTTATCATCTTGATGGTAAGGTTGATGGTAAAAACACACACTTCTAATTATTTACTACTTTAATATTTCTATCTATAATTGATTAGAACATCCTCATAACCATTTCAACTAGGTAAATAAAATTCAAAGCTTATCAACTACCTTAATATATTTAGAATTTCATTTGCCCAATACATAATTAATTTGTTTACTATTCAAATCTTTTATATTTCAAATTCTCCAAAGAATCTACAATTACACTAATGAATAAGAAACATATGAATATATCTATCTCAAATTAGATATTAAAAAAATCATTAATTAATTGATTATTTTTTAAAACATAATCTTTTAAAGAAACTTAACCAAATATCTTATTGTGAGCTAAATAAATTTGAGACTGAAATAATTAATCGACACAAAATTGAATACAGAAAAGTTTCTAATGTCAAATTCATCATGTGAGTGAATCAACTACCAATAAATGTAATCGGGTCATTGAAAAGGAATAGTGGAGGATTTTACGCGAGTTGAGGCTGATAGCTATGCTAGACTGAAAATATTCCAGTGATGCAGGGTGGTTGGTATGCATAGGGAGCCGACTATGAATGGTAGTAGACTGGGGGAATTTATCGGCTGCATAATGGGCTCCTACTTTGATCGACATCCAACCATATCATATGATATGGCTGGATAGCCATTGCTTGCATGTGATGGTTGTAGGTGCAAATATGTGCACCACCCATACCACATTTGAGTATTATACAGTAATTTAGTGAGGACACGGCTAAGCTCCTGAAAGAATGCACCATCTTACAGAATTTTGACATGGTGACATACAGAAAAAGGTATAAACTATCCATGGGATCCCTGACAAGAAAGGACAGAGGTTCTCACTTTCTAACTGATGATGAGACGTGCAATAAAGTACATGAAAGGAGAATTACACTGAAAAAAATAAAACCATTCAGTCCAATGCACTAAAAAATCTAACTATATAAGGAGATAGTAACTGTGCGAAGGAGACTATGAAGAAACTTCGGTGAATGAAACAAACAGTTAGCTATGGTGTAAAATGTTAGGGGTTATTGTGTGAAGAAGACACATAGTGGTGACAAGAAAATGTTAGTGACAGTTACATCAAATCCAAAATTCTACGGGAAAGGATGAATTTAGTGACAATCAACTCCCATTTACAGTTATGTAGACATGTCAAAAATACATAACACTTAGCACAACATACCTACACACTTACATATCTAGGGCATTATAAATGTAATCATGCAAGCTCTATCAATCGATTCACACAAGCGGGTCCAAAAAAATAACAATTAGCTATTCTATAGAGATGATGGAAAACATTGATGCATTCCCAAATCTGACAACCGAAGGAGAGATATTGATTTTTATTGGAGCTAACCGAATTTTACACTGGTAACTAACCGAGCCTACCTAACATTAACCTCCCAAATAACCTTAACCAAGTGACTTAACAGATGCTATTTGGTCCTACTAACAACTGTGGAGAGGTGGCATTCAGGTGTGATCCCGTGAAGAGAAAAGACATGCACCTTGAGGATTAAGGGATAGCACCAACCGTTAGATCAAAAATGATCTAATGATCAAGATCTAAATAAATAATTATCACTTAAGGTAATTTCACCACCATCTCTCCACGATTTGATTAAAAAGATCAAATAAAGATTGTCATCTTGACAAAGATCTGATGGTCGGTGTTATCTCGTGAAGAAATGATTGAAGATCTTTAAACAACCACGAGATCACGCATGTTTGATACGTGTCTGGATTTAAACTAAAACTCTAACCGACAACACACAAAATAGAAGATGTTTTTGACATCACACTTGAACACTTACAATAGTGCATGTCAAAAATACATAACAGTTTCCCCATCTACACCTACACACTTAACATTTCCTCCATCTTATATTTAATCATTCATGCATGACTAAAGCTCAATCGTTGATCTTGAGAGCATCCCAAGAATGTTCCTTGTTTATATTAAACAATTTCCTCCACTCGGCTTCCCTTGTTTGTCAACAATTCATTATGTGCTGAAAATCGTAGCAGTTGGAGAAAATAAAAGACAATCTTTACCCTAGTAAAAAATTGTATAGTTAATGGCTTATACTTCATTAAATTTAGGCATCTAATAAACTAAAACCCTGATAATATAGATACATTTACAGTTATGCAGACATGTCAAAAACATAGAACACTTAGCATAGCACACCTGCGCACTTACATTTAGGGAATCATAAATGTAATCGCGTAAGCTCTATCAATCGATTCGCGCAAGTGAGACCAAACAAATAATGATTAGCTATTCTATAGAGATGATGGAAAACACTGGTGCATTCACAAATATGAAGACTGAAGGAGAGATATTGATTTTTCTTGGATCTAACCGGATCTTACATTGGTTACTAAATGGGCCTACCTAACATTAACTACCCAAATAACCTTAACCAAGTGGATTAACAGATGCTATGTGGTCCCACTCACAACTATGGATAGGTGACATTCAGGCATGATCCCATGAAGAGAAAGGACACACACCTTGATGATTAAGGGATAGCGCCAAAAGTTAGATAAAAAATGATCTAATGGTTACGATATAAATAAATAATTAACGCTTAAGGTACTTTCACTGCCATCGCTCCACCATTTTATTAAAAAGATCGGACAAAGATTGCCATCTTGAAAAAGATCTGATGGTTGACATTATCTCATGAAGAAATGATTGAAGATCTTTAAACCATCATGGGATCACGCTTGTTTGATGCCTGTCTGGATTTCAACTGAAACTATGACCAATGACATAAAAAACATAAGATGTTTTTGACAATGCACTTGCGCACTCACAATAGTGCATGCCGAAAACACATAACAATTTCATAGTAGTGACATGACATGTTAGTGGAAAATTACCCATCAAATCAAGAACATCGCAGGAAAGGATGAAATTTTAATGACAATCAACTTGTCATATTTTGCATTTAACTCAACTCTTCTTGAAGTTAATATTGAAACTTCACTATTAAGTAAGCCAACTGTTAATATAAGAGTTTGAAAGTAGTTTGTATTTTTGGTGAACAATGGAAGACCGGAAATATTGTGCATTTTTGGTGAAGAGGAGGGTAAACATGGAAAGATTTGAGGTTTTGGCACTAGAATTATAGAGAAGCCCAGAACAGGTGTGTGGTATATATAAATTTTAAAAAAAGTATATTTATATTTATTTGTATATCTGTGAATTTTTTGTGTTATAGTAGGTCCTTACAATAGTTTGTCTGAATAGTTTAAAATATATGATTTGTTTTAGGTTTTGTACATTATCATGTATTCATGTGACATTACTATTGAATTATTGTTTTATCAGTTAATGAATTTGGGTTTTGATGGGGTTGGGTTGTAGATTCAGTATGAGCACCAAAAAATGTAGTTCTAATCATTGGGTGTCCATGGAAAAAAAACTAGTATGGCCATGAATGTGTAGGGTATAGCCGCTCCTTAAATGAGCATGCAAAAACACACAACAAAATGGCAAAATGGTCAAAAATACAGAGCAGTTTCCATATTTACTCATGCATAGAAAAACAAAAGTGATTCGAATGACAAAAATAGAGAATAGCACACCCATGTGCACTTACCCTTTCATCCATCTTATATTTAATCATGGTTGCAGAATTGAAAACCAATGTTTGATGTTGACAAATATGACCACCCATTAAAGTTCACCAACATAGGTAAGTGGGACCGATAGTAGAGAAAAAATATCAGCAGAACATTGCCCATCGCAAGGGGCCAAAAGTATTGAAGCGATCACCCAAGTTGCACCGATTTTACAGACAGTATTTTCCATTCGCAAAACAAGAATGATGTTACCTCTGGCTATCATGGTAATAACATCCATTGGAATGGTTGTAATCTATCTCACTGAAGAAAAAGTGATTTGAATAGCGAAAATAGAGAATAGCCCGCACCTATGCACTTACCCTTTCATCCATCTTGACAAATATGGTAGAAATATTACCACCTATTAAACCTTAAACTTCACCAACATATATTCAATTGCGCAAGCGCAGTTGAAAAGTAGCGTTTGATCTAGACAAATATTACCACCCATTAAACCTTAAACTTTGTGAACATATATTTAATCATGCAAGTATGATTTAAAAGCAATGTTTGATGTGAATAAATATGACCACCCATTAAACCTTAAACTTCACCAACATATATTTAATTGTGCAAGCGCAATTGAGAAGAAACATTTGATCTCGACAAGTATTACCGCCCATTAAACCTTAAACCTCACCAACATATATTTAATTTAATCATGCAAGAGTGATTGAAAAGAAACCTTTGATCTTGACAAATATTACCAGCCATTAAACCTTAAACTTCACCAACATAGGTAAGTGGGATCCACAGTAGAGAAAACATTTTGGCACAACATTGCCCATCGCAAGGGCCAAAAAGGAATCAAGTGATCAGCCGAGATAACCAGTTTTACAAATAGCATTTTACATTTGAGAAACAAGATGTTACCTCTAGCTATTGGGGTAACAACGCCCATCAGAATGGGTGTAATCTATCACAGCGAAGATGCTAGTTATTTCAATTGTGCAATGATTGGATATTTTCAACCCACTTGATAAATGTGTAAAATACACAACACTTTATTCAGTGGTATAGCAAAAGGAAGGTACACTGACAAAAGTTATCATTTATCAGTATAAAATTGTCCATTCTCAGGGATCAAAAATCTTATAGTGAAGACCTGAGTTATGTTGATAGTGAAAACACAACACTTCACATTGATAGAACTTATAGGCATATCATTTCCCATCGGGATGGGGCCAAAAGCTTACTCTAATGCCCTGAGTTATGCCGATGGTGAAAACACACAACAACTTATGTATAGGTATAGGAAAAAATAAAGTTATGCCAATAGAAGTTATGGGCATAACATTGCCCATTGGAATGGGCCCAAAATCTTATAGTGATGACCCAAGTTATGTTGATAGAGAAAGAACACAATACTTTATGCACCGGCATAGTATAAGTAATGTTATCTTGATAGAAGTCAGGTGTGTAACATTGCCCATCGAGATTGGCCATAAATCTTATGTCGGTGACGTGAGGTATGCGGATGGTGAAAACACACAACAGTTTCTATTAAAAATTAGTTGTTGATCTTGAAGGAAATGATTGCTTGTTAAACTTCTTGTATAGAAGGTATTTGTGATGTACACTATAGAAAATAGTTGATGTTTTCTAACTCATATTTGCGAACTTGAAAATGTGTACATCTTAAGTTTAATCACGTAAGTAGCAATTAATGTCCCTACAAAATACACCAAAGATAAAAAAAGATGAAAACTATTTTTTGATCAGATTCACGAAAACACGATGTTGGTGAAAATTTTGTGAAAATTAGTTGTATTTTTTATTTTTTGAAATTTTGTCAACGTTGTATTTTGTAAGGATCTTAGACACATCTGTTATGTTTTTCCAAAACCCATTAATATTGTCAGCAAACCACAAAAAAAAATTTTGATACTTTTTATTAGCAGTTTGCCATGATGGGGAGAAAATGCAATTGGCACCTGCTCATGCAACTTGAAGTGTAAGATGGAGGTGGTGGTGTGCATCCTTCCTCATCTAATGAAATTGATTGGAGTCTAATTGGTGTGGAAGATGATGAGGTGATAGCCTTGTGTGCAGTAATTCTAGTCAACATAATCGAGGCTTTTATTGCAGGGGATTCAAGGAGGGAAGACACAGAATGTGCATTTGTTCATGTGAAGCATGTATAGAGCACAACATGAAGAGTACAAGGAAAAAAAAACCAAGATATATTATGTGTGAGTAGAAACAATCATCATTATAAGTTTGATCACAAATTGCTACAATTCATTTATGGTTTCCAACAAAACTATATTTATGTGCAGTTATTGTTGTTCATTTGGGTCATATGATAAGAGGAAGAATATAGAAATAGAGAAACATGTCTAGCAATTTATAAAGGAAAATGGTTTTTAGTCCCACTTCAACATTAAGGTTATGTTTGATAGACCCGATGTGGCTATTTTGAGTTTCCTTGAAATGTTACATGTAGATGCAGATGGTATAGATTGTCATGGTGTAAATGATCTGAGCAACGAGCCATGTTATGAATTTGCACCTCACCTTTCTACGGAATGTAAGGCTTACATAGAGGACCTATTGGCAATGGATGTTAGTGTGGATGCTGTCATGGACAGACATCTAATCAATCCATATTTTTTGGGTATTTTACAGAGAGATACCTTCCTGATACATAAAGATGTAATGAATGTGTGGAGAAGAGTGAAGTCCCATCCAGCCCAAAGTCATGTTCATGATCCCACTAGTATCCTTAAATAGAAACAATCAGTTCAAATTAATTTCTTTTATTCGCAGTAGCCACAAAATGATGGGACACCTTTCATTATGGGTATCTAAACCCCACAGATACTTGATATGATGGTTCGACACTCACACAAATCTATAATCTCCATGGATTCCACATTTTCCACCAAAAAATATGGGGTGATACATCTACAATCATGATTGTAGTGAGTAGTGAAAAGTCTTTCCTATTTTTTATATGTCATTAATATATTGTAGTCATCGTCGTTGTCTTTATCATGTGTAGTATCAATTTTACTCAATGGTCATGTTTGACAAACAACAATCTGGGGTTCTCATTGCTTGGGTAGTGTCCTCCCGTAACACGATCGAGGACATCACAGGGTGGCTATCTGTGATATGTAGATGATGAAAGGAGTCTAGAAATGAGTGGATGGTGAATGCCTTCTTTACTGATGATGCCAACACCGAGATATAGGCCATTCAGTAAGTTCATTTATCTCTTAGTTTGACTACCTATTTCAACTTGCATTTCAACTCCATATAGAATTATTTTTACCCAGTTTTAGATGACCAACCCTAGTCATGCTCCTATTCATGTGCACCAGGGCATCTTTTCAATGTCATGTCATTCTATGCACTTGGCATGTGTGTCGGGCATGGCTGAAGAATGTGTAGAAGTATGAATTGAAAGATCAAGAGAAGGAAATGTTTCAATGTATCGACATGATAATGATGACAATGGGTGACAATGAGGAAATCACTCAGATTATTGAATATTTTTTTTGTTTATTTTTCTAATCAGACACAATTTCTAGACTATTTATTGAGGACATGGTGTCAAGGGGATGGCCCTATAGGTAAGAGATGTTTTTCTTTTTGTGCAAATGTTTGTTATTTTTCAATACTTGTTATGTTAATTACAATGCATTCCATTTAAAGTTAGTCACATATTATACACATAGAAATGTGGGTGAAAATATCTAGAGTCTTCCCACATGTAAATCAAGACACACACACTGTCATAGAATCGTACCATTGCACATTGATGATGGGGTACCTTTGCAATTGTCAAAAGAAATGTACATGTTAGATGGATCATCTATACTTCACCCTCATTTACAAGATGGAACCATTCTAGAGGTAACAGAAGAAGTTACAAGATATCAGGTTTATTAGGAACTATAGGGTGCAAAGTTTGGACAAAACTATAGAGAAGGCAAAGGCAATTCCTGATGATGATTGGTTTCTCGATGAAAGTAGACCAAGATTCTACTTTGTGAGAAGCTAGACATCATGTAATTTTTATTTGGTTAGACCTTGTAGTGATCACCTTTATGTGTGTGATTGTCCTTGGTCCCTGTAGGTAAATACATGCAATCATGCATTAAAGGTTTCATCCATGACTACGAGAGGTGTTAGTGGCAAGTGAATGATTTCTTTCCATTTACTCTTTATTCGAATGATGTAATTTTGTAATAGATTTTTGCATTGATCAATTGCCTGTAAAATGAATTTTTAAATATAGGTGATATCCACATAGAGAATGATTTAGTCATATTAGAGATAGAGCATTCTCCACCTCATATGGGTATTGAGAATGCATGCCACATCATATGCACTTCAGACTACTCCAAAAGGGTAGTTGATGTTCAATTGCCTCTCCAGACAATGATTCAGTGGAATGAATTGATTAAGTTGTTGAAGTTAGTGATGAAAATGAAGCCACAAACACATGAACAAGAAAAAGCATTCTCAGAATGCATCAGTCATTTCCTGATTGATCTAGACCAGTCTGGGGTCGTGCCATTCACCCCAACTCCCAACACGGATCCATCTGCAATGAGCATAGTTCTAATGCATCCATGGTTTAGTGCTACTAGGGTTCCCGTCCCTCAAAGGAAACAATGCATGTGTGGATCTAGCCATGACCAATTGACTAAATTTTATGTTGGAAACTACAATTGAAACAATTATTGTATTGTCATTGATGTGAAACCTTAACTGGTAAGACTATTGCTACTTAGGAAAGTACTATATCTATTGAATTGTTGAGAAAGAGAAGGGATAGAAAGGATGGTAACAATAGCACCTAAGGAAAGGTTGAGTTATCTTGATACTAAAAAGTTTACTTGATTATGTTGCACAATGATGAGACAATGTATTGTTTATCTTAGTATAGTTGAAGACTAAACTGGTAGGCTTAATCGAGAAAAAATGAAGAAATCATGTTTAAGCCAAGTTATGATAGATTCGACCGAGTTAGTGGATGTTGAGCAAAAATCTAGTGTCAACTGAGCATCAGTAAATTACCGAGGAAGACAATGTATGCCTAGGAAATAGTTTTCGTAGTGACCGAACATTTTACATGTAGACCGAGTGAATGATCACAGTATTGACTGAGCATTGGGAATTTTATATTTGAAGAGAATTAATTTTGGGGACAACATTGTTTGAATTCTTGGATTATGTAAAACATCTTGACTTTATTTATTGATTGTATGGAGGCATTTAATGCTTTGTAAAACATTTTATTGTAAATCTTTATGAGATTTGAGATGATTCTAGAAGAGGAGATGAAGAACATGAAGTAGGTAGATTCAATGAATCTGACCTAACCCTAAGATCTACGAAGGAGATTAAGTGGCAAAAGATAAGTTAACCTAACAAAGGAAAGTATTAAAGGAACCAAAGTATTAGGTATGTGAATGCATGGGTGAAGTAGATGCTGGAAGAACAGTAAGTTTTATTGACTATACAGGCAAAAATGTTGAAGGAAAAGTGTGGTGATTGCTTGAAGGAAAGTTCCAAGCAGATCAGAGATGGAGATGGAAAAGTTTCAAAGTCAGTAAACCAACATTTGTGTACGGAATTGGATCTGATATTTGCAAAGTGAGTTGTATGTTTTTTAGATCAATACTACTACTACTTTCTAACCATTGTAATAGTAAAAATCCTTTTAAAAGAGGTTGACCTAACAGTCATATGTTAAATCCTTTGAACAAGGTTGCATTCTAATTGAGTGTATGTAAGTCCTTTGACCAGGCTCACTTTTAACAGGGTGATTGAAATCCTTTAACCGGGTCACACTTGACAATGTGTATTGTAACCTTTGACAGGGTTGGCTTTTAACTGAGCTCACTTCAGAAGAGTGAAAATAATAGTAGCATGTTACAAAGTGGTTTTCCCATATTAGGTTTCCAACATAAATTCTAGTGTTCATACTTGTGTGAATGTTTTGGTTTGAACATTTATGTTTTTTACAAGTTAGATATAGCTGGGTAGTGGACTGCTGAGTTATATGTTTCTATTATTGAATCAGTGATGACTGAGTTTGCTTTGGTTGCTTGATCTAATTTAAGGAAAAAAATTTTGAAGTTATTTTATACATCAGGACCTGAGAACAACTAATTCACCCCCCTCTCTATTATTCTAAATCATATTAACAATTGGTATCAGAGATGTGTTGCTTATTAGTGTTTACAGAAAACAAATTTAAAGGGACTTGAAGCAAATGATCAAAGTGTATAAGAAGGAGGTACCAAAGCTGAATAAGGAAAATTTCCTTGCATGGAAAAGCTTGATGAAGCTACATCTGGCTGGTATTGGTGATTCTGCAAAGTACTACATTGAGCATGACTATGTCACACCTGTTGCACCTTTGACTGCCAAGGAAATGAGAGCTAAACAAAAACACAATCAGGCAATGTTGGAAATTGCATCTACCCTAAGCTATCTAGAATTTGAGGATATTAAGGACTATAATACTGCTAAAGATATGTGGGACACTCTTTCAAGGATCTATGGTGGTGATCTATATGTACTGAAAGCCAAAGCCGAGAGTGTCAAAGGTAAGTTTGATGAAATGAGAATGAATGCAGATGAAAACATTACACAATATTGTGGTAGAATTAAAGTTGTGAATGCTATTAGAGGAGAAAATGGAACTATTGATGATGAGACCATAATTGGAAAAGTGTTAAGAACTCTGCATCCTATATATGCTATTAAGATCTCAGCTATTCAGGAATCTAGATGTAACTCTGGGAATGTACTTACTTTGGAAGGTTTGATTGGCAAGATGACTGCTTTTGAACTATCTAATTATGATAATTTCACTATTGGTAATCTTGGAAATGTTGAAACTTCTTTTAAGTCATAGTTAGTTCTAAACAAGCCTAAGAAGGAAAAAGAAAGATGCATCAGTGAAAGTGAAAGTGAAGATGGCAGTGACACTTCTAATGAAGATCTTGAAGATCTAGAAGCTCTTATTGCTAGAAGACTAAGGAGAGGAAAAGGAAGATATAAAGGTAAAATCCCTATTATATGTTTTGCATGTAACATGGTCAGTCATATAGCTGCTAGATGTCCTGAAAGGAAGCATAAAGATGAAGAAAGAAATAGCAGACACAAAGATAGAAAAGATGACAAAGGCTACCGAAGGTACAAAGACTACAAAGGAAAAGGTAAGAAATCCCGTTACATTACTGAAGAAGAGTCTGACACTGATAGTGATGATTTTGAAATTGAGGTAGTCTATGTTGCAATGAAAGATGAATTTGATGAGGATGAGAAAACTGCATTGATTTCCTATGTAAACAAGAATGATAAATGGATCATAGATAGTGGTTGTTCACATCACATGACTGGTGAAAAGAGTATGTTTGAGACACTACATCATTATAAAGGTAAAAGTGTAGCATTTGGTAATGATGCACCATGTCCTATTAGAGGAAAAGGATTGATTAAACTAACTGAGAAAATCTCTTGTGAAAATTCTTATTGGGTTGAAGGATTGAATTATAATTTTTTAAGTGTTGTTTAGCTCAACAGAACTGGTTACCGAGTAGAATTCTAGCACAAGAAAGATAAAATATTTGATGCCACTGGTGAACTGATTAGAAGTGGTGAGCAAACTAGAGGTAATTTGTTCTATCTTGACCTATCTAAAGAAATTTGCATGATTGCACAACTTGATGACATTTGGTTATGGCATAAGAGGCTATGTCATGTTAACTTTGACAATCTGGTAGAGATAAGTAAGAAAAAGAAAGTAAGAGGCCTACCTAGATTGAAGAAACCTGAGAATGCGATGTGCAAAGAATGCCAGTTTGGAAAAATGACTAAGTCAAGTTTCAAGAGAAAAACCTTTGCTTCTGAACACATTTTAGATTTGGTTCATACTGACCTTTGTGGACCTATGGGTGTACAAAGTTACTGTGGTGCTAGATATTTTATCTTGTTTGTTGATGATCATACCAAGATGATGCATGTAATGTTTCTAAAAAAAAAATCTGATGTTTTTCAATTTTTTAAGTCATATTTGGCTAAGGTTGAGAAGGAGATAGGTAGGAACCTGAAATGTCTCAGATCTGACCGAGGTGGAGAATTTACACCAAATGAATTTAATCTATTTTGCAATGATAGAGGAATCAAAAGATAGATGTCTGCACCTAGGACACCTCCATAGAATGGTATAGCAGAAAGAAGAAATAGATCTATTTTGGATTGTGCTAGGACACTATTGATTGAAAAGAATGTGGCATAGAAATACTGGAAAGAAGCTATAAGTATAGTTGTTTACACTCAAGTAACATAGTATAGATCAAGAAAGGTACAAATCTAACACCTTATGAATTATGGTATGGGCATGCACTGAGTGTTAAATACTTTAGAAGCTTTGGAAGCAAGTGTTACATATTGAAAGACAATAGGAATGGAAATTTTGATGCTAAAAGTGATGAAGGCATATTCCTAGGCTACTCCACAAAAAGTAAAGCTTATAAGTGTTTGAACTCTAACACTAACAAAATTGTGGAAAGTGTGAATGTAAAAATTGATGAGTATGCAAAAAGAAATGAGGCTGATAGCAAAATAGAACCAGAAGATTTCAGATCTTTTGTATACATTGAGGAAATAGAAAAGGCAGGTAACAACACTGCACCTGATGCTAAGTCTCGGGTAAGCAATGCCAAGCGACAGGAAGAGGTTGTCGAGCATTAGGAAAATAGTGCTGAGAGAGAACAAGAATATGCTGAGCTACATGATAATGCTACCGAGGATCAGGAAAAGGTTGTCAAGCATTCAAAAGCTGAATCTGACAATCTTGTTGGGGAACTTGATGAAATAGAAGAGAAAATTGTTGAACCAGTTTTGGCAAAATATGTAAGAAGACATCACAAGCCTGAACAGATAATTGGAGATAAAGACATTGGAATTTAGACCAGAAGCAAGACCAAGGATCCAACATGCTTACTATGTGAGTTTGAACCTAAGACAACTAAAGAGGCATTAGAAAATGAAGACTGGATACAAGCAGTGAATGAAGAGATTGACCAGATTGAGAAAAATGATACCTGGACTCTGGTGCCGAGACCTGCAAATAAGAATGTTATAGGAAAAAAGTTGGTCTTTTGAAACAAGGTGAATGAAAAAGGTGAAATCACTAGGAACAAAGCTAGACTAGTATGCAAAGGCTATGCACAAGAAGAAGGAATTGATTATGGTGAGACATTTTCCCATGTAGCTAGATTGGAAGGAGTAAGAACTCTGCTTGCATATGCTACTTATAAAGATTTCAAGGTATATCAAATGGATGTCAAGTCTACATTTTTTAATGGTATACTAGAAGAAGAAGTTTACATAGAACAGCCAGAAGGTTTTATTGATCCAAATAGAAGACACATGGTATGCAAACTGAAAAAATATTTATATGGATTGAAACAAGCTCCCAGAGCATGGTATGAGTGGTTGCATAACTATTTGATACAGATTGGATTTTTCAGGACAAATGACACAAGCAATCTATATATGAAAGATGACAAAGGGAAAGGTATTTTTTTGGCCAAAATTTTTGTTGATGACATTATTTTTGGTGGACAAGATGCATTGTGTAATAAATTTTCACATGAAATGCAAACTGAATTTGAGATGAGTATGTTTGGTGAGATCAAATTCTTTGTTGGTTTACAAGTATATCAGATGAAGAAAGGTATTTTCATTACATAGTCTAAGTATGTTAAAGAAATACTAAAAAATTTTGGAATGGAAGATGCTAGACCGGTGGACACTCCTATGGTTACTAGACAAAAGTTATCTAAGAATGATGATGCTGCAGAAGTTAACCAGACTTTGTACAGATCCATGATTGGAAAATTGCATTATGTTGTACACAGTAGACCAGATATTGCATTAGCTATTGGGATTGTGGCAAGATTCTCTACCAATCCTAAGGAAACACATATGATGGAAGTGAAAAGAATTATGAGATACTTGAAAGGAACTACTGACTATGGGTTATATTACAAGAAGAATGACAAATTTGAATTGACAGTATATACTAATGCTAATTGGGCAGGAAATGTAGATGAAAAAAAGAGCACTAGTGGTGGAGATTTCTTTCTTAGACAAAGATTAGTCTCTTGGACAAGAAAGAAACAAAACTACATTTCCCAATCTACTACTAAAGTCGAGCATATTGCTGCTGCAGTGAACTATTCAAATTTGATATGGATAAAACAATTGTTGATAGGCATGAAAGAAGAAATCACTGAACCTATTGTTATTTTATGTGACAACACAAGTGCTATCAATATTTCTAAGAATCCAGTGATGCACACTAAGACTAAGCACATAGAAATCAAGTATCACTATTTGAGGGAATTAGTACAAGAAAAGGAAGTCCAAATGGAATATGTGAATACAAAAGAATAATTGGAAAACATATTCACTAAAGCTTTACCTAATGAAGCTCATGAGAACCTGAGAAGTCAATTAGGGGTCCTTCCCCTAACTGAGGCTACCTAGAAAAGCTAGGAGCAATGCATCAAATATGCTATAGCAGAACATTTGACAAATTGATGTAGAAGATTGTCACACTTTAGGACTATCCTAGAGCAATAATGAAGAAGAAAAGATAACAAATCAGTCATAAGCAAGATGACAGAGAGAGAAACACAGAGCTGCATAGTAATATCTACATCTGTTGGATGTATGTTTTAGTTGCTGCTTTGGCATTTTTGTCGAAGAGGGAGATTGAACTGAAATGATACTATAACACATGACATTGAAAGAAAGGTGATGATGAACTAAAATGAAAGATCGGGATAGAGGGAGATTGGTTGTTAATCCATGTGTTATTCAATTAATTTCATATGGTGTTGCCATCAATGCCAAAGAGGGAGATTGTTGGAAACTGCAATTGAAACAATTTTTGTATTGTCATTGATGTCAAACCTTAACTGGTAAGACTATTGCTACTTAGGAAAGTACTATATCTATTGAATTGTTGAGAAAGAGAAGGGATAGAAAGGATGGTAATAATAGCACCTAAGGAAAGGTTGAGTTATCTTGATACTACAAAGTGTACTTGATTATGTTGCACAATGATGAGACAATGTATTGTTTATCTTAGTATAGTTGAAGACTAAACTGGTAGGCTTAACCGAGCAAAAATGAAGAAATCATGTTTAAGCTGAGTTATGATAGAGTCGACTGAGTTAGTGGATGCTGAATAAAAATCTAGTGTCGACAGAGTATCAGTAAATTGCCAAGGAAATAGTTTTAGTAGTGACCAAGCATTTTACATGGAGACTGAGTGAATGATCACAGTATTGACCGAGCATCAACAATTTTATATTTGAAGAGAATTTATTTTGGGGATGACATTGTTTGAATTCTTGGATTATGTAAAATGTGTTGACTTTATTTATTGATTGTATGGAGGCATTTAATGCTTTGTAAAACATTTTATTGTAAATCTTTATGAGATTTGAGATGATTCTAGAAGAGGATATGAAGAACATGAAGCGGGTGAATTCAATGAATCTGACCTAACCCTAAGATCTATGAAGGAGATCAAGCGGTAAAAGATAAGTTAACCTAACAGAGGAAAGTATTAAGGGAACCGAAGCATTAGGTATGTGAATGCATGGGTGAAGTAGATGCTGGAAGAACAATAAGTTTTATTGACTGTACAAGAAAAAAGGTTGAAGGAAAAGTGTGGTGATTGCTTAAAGGAAATTTCTGAGCAGATCAGAGATGGAGATGGAAAAGTTTCAAAGTTAGTAAACCAGCATTTGTGTATGGAATTGGATCTGATATTTGCAAAGTGAGTTGTATGTTTTTCAGATCAATACTACTACTACTTTCTAACCTTTGTAACAGTCAAAATATTTTTAACAGAGGTTTACCTAATAGTCATATGTTAAATCCTTTGAACAAGGCTACATTCTAATGGAGTGTATCTAAGTCCTTTGACCAAGCTTACTTTTAACAGGGTGATTGAAATCATTTAACTGGGTCACACTTGATAGTGTGTATTGTAACCTTTGATAGGGTTGGATTTTAACCGAGCTCACTTCAGAAGAGTGAAAATAATAGTAGGGTTAGCACTCTATAAAATTCTCATGGTTCTCCCTTTTTTATTTTGGTCTTTGCAGTCATTTGTGTGTCTCTAGCCTTGAAACCCTTGCAAATTTTCAAAAACTAGTCATTGCTGAAAATACCCTTTGTTATACCCTGGCCCTGTTCTAATTTCATATTACTTTTCAGGCCGACTTAAAACTTTATATCCACATGTGCCTTTTAAAAGTCTTCTTTTCATGTCACATGGTTAGGTTTTTTATGTCTGGCGAGGTCCCCTTTATTTTTTCCTAAGTTTTCTACCACTGGAGGCCTTTTATTTCCTAAGTCTGGTGCCCTGTGAAATTAAAATCTTTTCCTAAGTCAATGCTTTAATATTTCCTATGCTTTTGGCTTAATGCTTCCCAAGCCCAATGGATCTAACAACATCTTGATCTAACAGTGGGTGTATCTTCTCATGCGATGTGTTAGAGGCTTGAGATCTTACGCCAGCTGTTGATCTCATTTGTCTCAAATGTATCTTTGGTGGTGGTCTCGATATCAGATGGAGCTGATTTGGAGGTTTTTTTATTGGTCCACATAGTATGAGGTGGAGTCCTATTAGTGGGACCTAGTGTCTGGATGTGTTAGTGGCTCTTGATCTTGTCAGTGAATCGACGAATGGTGTATAATCTTATGGGTTTTGTCAGAGCCTTAAGATCTTGTGACAGCCGTTGATTTTGTTTCCTATCAAATGGTTGTCAAAGATGGGAGGAGATTCTTGATCGATGATGGGCATGTAATCTGATAGAATCTTGGATGGGTATGCGAACTTTAGATGGCCATTGATTCTTCCATGGTTGCAGTGTTTCAAAAGTGGGTCCTAATTACCATGTAAGCATAGTTGGTGATCTCTTATTGGTCCATGGGTGAATGACTAGATATGTTGTTAGTAGGTCCAGGTTTTTTGAGTTGCAGTAGTTCTGATAGTGTCAGAGCATCGATAGTCAGTGTATAATCTAAAGGGTCTTTTCTGACACATGCGAAGATGAGACGACCATCGATTCTCTTATAAGCAGGCCCAGCTTTTGGTCTAAAGGTATAGCAGTCTTGACAAACTGTTTACTAGACTGCTAAATTTTCAAAGGGGTTCTCTCATTCACATGATAAAATGGTGGCATTCTAAAAGTCTTGTCGATTTAGTGAACGAGGTCTTGTAATCACTAAATCATTTGGCGGAAGTAAAAATTTTTCTACGAACTGGCGAAAACTTTTGTCGCCAGTTCGCCAAATGTGACCGGGGTAAGTTTGTTTCCCTTCAGTCGCCAGTTCCCTTGGTTAAAGATGAGTTAAGGTTTTTATTCTATGAATAGAATTTCCTTTTTCACTTGTTCACTTGAAGTAAACCCATGGTGTCTGGTTGATTTAAGAAATATGAACCCGTGAAATGGATAAATCTAATTGTTGCAGCTTAAAGTTGATCTGAGATTTGAATGAAGACCGTCGATCTACTACAGGCACCATAAAGTGATCGCTTATATTTAAATTCAAATTTCTACAGAGGGTTTGCAAAGACAAAAGGTACCAAAATTCAATTTTTGAGCGGCTAGAGTGGGTGGAAATGGTTGTCAACTATTGCAGTGTGGTCCAGGCTACCATGGGTAGTTGCAGAGGAATGTCTTGTCCTGGGAAACTAAATGAGGTAGTACTCAAGTTGTGTTGTAGGGGTCATTTTGGTTGGATTTCTTGGGGTTTTGTGATGATTTTGTACTTGGGACCAGTACAGGGCTAGATAGTTGTTGAAATTGGACTGTTTGAGCTTACCAACTGCGGCTTGGTCCCTGTCGTGTCTGTGTTAACTCCTTAGTGGTGTTAGGTGGTTTTGAATTTTTGAATGGGGAATGATCATTATGCTTGTACTTTTACCCTGGTATAAAGGGAATTTTGATGATCATTCGAGGTTATTGGGAGTTAGGTATTCAAATCTTTTGGTTGTGAGTCCTCTTCTCAGTCTAAATTGTAATGATTTGTTTTAGTATTTGTTGATAATAGAAAGAAAGTTGCAGGTCTAGGCTCTAATTTGCAAGCATGATTTGCTTGGACTAATTGTACACACTTGAGGATTCTTCATACTTAATGCAGATACATGATTCTTCTCTCTCCTTTGTGTCAACGTAGATAGATTTTGAACTTTCTAGTTCATTACATATTAATTTATCTATGTGTCTTCATTCTTGAGTTCTAATCTAGGATTAGATGAAATAATGCTCTAGATGGGACATAGATTTATCTCTTGTCTATGTAAGGATTTTCTATAAGCAGTAAAGGAGATTGTAAATGTGTTTATGGATTTGAATCTCAGATATACTCTAGTGTGTGTGTATAGTTTGTCTAAGAGATCTTTCCCAATGGATGAGGCACTAGCCTAGATGAGTATTTCTTTATTAACATATATTGGTTGAGGTTGTTATGATTCAAACACATAAATTAAGAACCATCCCTAAACTTTAAGTCTTTGATTGTAATGTTCTACCCTATAGTAATGGAGAGTCAATGAATGTGAGGTTACCATTTAGCATTTTCTTACTATTCAATCTATTTTTTAGACCCAGTCATTGGTGTGTGAAGTATAATTTTCACTAGGTTAGGTGCACCCACCTTGGTTTTGCAAAGCCTAAAGCAGAAGGGGGTAGTCTTGTCCCTACAGCTGGTCCAGTTACCCTAAGATCCCTATACATTTTGGAGCTAACCATTTCTAAAATCTATCTGAGGGTATATTGGCATCCTAAGAGCATAAGCATCATTTTGAACATCAATAAGATGGTGACTCTACTAGGGAAATGTTACACAAGTCTATTGTAACCAGTAGGTCATCATTGGAAGAAACAGGGTTATCTTGTCCCTTGTCTTATCTAGCTAATTTGGGTATTTTGTAAAGTGAGGAAGTTGTATTGTAATATTCCCAATATACTTGGGTGGTGACTCAAACATCTCTACAGTAGTGCTAGTCAGTAGATTTATTTTATAAGATGAGTTACAGAAGTACTAGGTCTCAGAGAAAGAAGCATCCTGAAGATATAATGGAAGAAGGTATTCCAAACACTTCTAGGCCTAGTCAGACAAGGGGAGGAAAGAAGAGAAGAAATGTCTATCATACTTGGAGAAATAAAAATGATACAAGACAAGAAACTCAAACCAAGCCTAGTGAAGAAGAAAATATTTCAGAATATGAAGAGGCTATTGATTTGGGACTGAACCAGTATGAGGATGAAATTCAAGTGGGAGATGATGAGTCTGAGACTACTCTCCTAGAATCAAAAGAGATCTTTGAGGAGGTCTATGAATTGGAAAGAAGAGTCCAAGAACAAGTTTCTATCAAGCAACAAAGAGAAAAGGACAAAGAGGACAGAGTAAGACAAGCAATGATTAGGGCTGATCAGCTAAAGAGGTAGTTGTTAGATTTGGAGGCAATTAACTTTGTCCCAGAGCCTGAAAGAGGACAGGAATAGCCTATTGTGTATAAAACATATGAGATAACTAGGCCTAGAGATAAGGGCAAACAAAAAATTGTTGGAGTGCAGCTTAGTGAACAAGTTCATGTGGAAAACCCATTAGATCAAGGGTTGAGATTAGATGCAGACCTTGAGATGGCTATAAGGAAAAAGGAAATATTAGATAAAGAGCTTGAGAAAGTAGAGTTGGAGGCATCTGTTGTAGAAATAAGAAAAAAGATTGGTTTTCTTAAGCATACATAGGACCTTCACATGCTGCTGCTTCCTTTTTGCGACAAGGTGGAAACCATGGTAACCTTGCAGCTCAAACAAATGGTATTTTGGGTGCTACTAAAATTCTTGATGGTTCAAACACAAGGACATCTACATCTCAAGGAATGGATCCGCCACATGGAATTCCTGTTCATGAAAGGTACAAACAACTTTTTTTTTTTGGTATTCCTAGTTATCCTAATATAATTCATGATGAAATTAGAAAAAAGCTCCCTAAATTTACTAGAAATAATATCATCACATGTGAAGAACATCTACAAAATTTTATAAATGTAATAGATGATTATAATGTTGAGCCTGATGATGTTATAATGAATTTATTTGTACAATCTCTGACTGAGGATGCTAGGGATTGGTTTACAGGATTACCCCATGCTAGTATAGGGTCATGGAATGAATTCAAGAATTGTTTCAAGGAGCATTATGGAGATTAAACAAATGAGGGTTTTATCTTGAATGAATTCAATAATATAAAGAAAAATTAGAATGAGGAGGTCCTTCAATTTAACATAAGATTCCAAAAGGCTATGCATAGGCTCTTGCAGGTTATCAGGTTAGATGACAGGGTATGTCTTGTGACATACTTAAATGCCTTTGATGCAAAGATGGGATACCTCTTAAGGGATAAGAACCCTAGAAATCTTGGGGAAGCTTACAAGTTGGCCATCAACATAAAAAGTAATAGAAGAATATCAAGAAAAATAGGAAGAAGAGATGATTGTAGGCCTCAAATGCAAAATAAGAAAGAAATGGGAAGGTTTGTGGACTCTAAGCCCAAGGAGGATGACAATCTAAAACAAATTTTGAAGGCTTTAGAAGGACTAAAGCCTGGTGAGAAAGGAAACAATAGGGTTGTGGCTATAGAAAGGTCAGTTCCAAACAATTTTAGTAGACAACCAAGAATGAAAAATTACCCTTATAATACTCAGTGGAAAGATGGCAAGCCCATCTTCCCAGCCAAGCAAGATAGGCCTGACAGCAGGATCCCTGATCCTTTGCATAGAAATTTAGTAAATATGACTGATGATATCCCATGGTGTGCTGCTTCTCAGTCTCCTCATGACCCTGAGCATTATGCTATTGCTTTGAATTTACCTGATAACCAAGAACAAGAAGAGCAGTATGATAAGAGTGGTTGTGGAATGACTTCTTCACGTGTAGGGGATGAGATTGACTTTGATGAAGAAGAGGAAGAATTTGATGATGTTGGATGTGGTGTGGTAAAATGTGAGGAACATGTTTCCTTAAGGAGACCCTCTGATGAGGAAATTGCGCAAATCACTGCAGACATGGTCACTCAAGATAGGAGTAATTACAATTTGAGAAGCAGGATAGTTGGAGGCACAAGTGGTAAACCAGGTAGCATGTTTATCAAGAATTCTGAAAGAAATGCACAACAACATGAGGAAAAGGAAAAGGGTGTTGGTGTTGTCAGTCAGGTTAAAATAAAAAAGAAGAGTGGGCCTACTGCAATACCTAAGGGTAAAGCGAGGACATCAGAAGTAGTTGTCCCCATACCTCAAAAGGAAGATGAATTTGTACAAAGGAGTGACTCTGACTTGATTGTCCAAAAAGAGGATAGGGGTATCTCTGAGATTAAGGAAGATATGGGAAACCATTCTTATGTTCCAATTGATATGACTAAATTTCTTTCACAAATAACTGTCAAGGTTCCATTGTTAGAAATGATGAGAATAGAAGAGCACAAGGTCAAGGCCTTGGATTGGGTAAATGGTGCCTCTTCCATAAAGGTCAAAGAAATGAACAGAGGTGACAAGCATGTGGCTACTTTAGATGACACATCTGACAGTAAAAATGAAGAAATTGTCTCTGAGATTCCTCAAATATTTTTGGATACAAATGTTGTAAACAATGCATCAGGGATAGTTCATCCTTTTTTCTTGTCCCTTGTGATAAATGGAAAATTATTGAAGAATTGCATGATTGATTCTAGAGCATCAAACACTATCATGCCTATAGAGATCATGAAGTCACTAGGACTAAAGTTTGATACACCTCATGGGAGATGCTAGGCTATGGACTCAAGAGAAGTACCAGTTATTGGTACCATTAAGGCTTTGCCTTATAAATTAGCCACATTTCCTAACAAACAATTAACTATGAGTGTTCTAGTAGTTGATATTCCTCCTCAATATGGAATGTTGTTATCTAGAAAGTGGAGTGCCTCCATGGGAGGAAGTATTCAATGTGACTTGTCCTTTGCCACTTTTAACATTGAAGGAGAACGTGTGAAAGTTTCAAGGGAAACTAGAACCCCTCATATGATTGAGGAGGATGAAGAGGACAATATGAATTGTTTTCTTGACATTGATATTGGTTCATTCCAAGTTCAGGAGAGATGCAAGAGATGATCAAGCCTATCCTTCTGACTGATGATGAGAGTAACATGGCAGAAGGTAATGTTTTATGGACCCTGTATTTTGATGGAGCAAGTTCTAAAGAAGGTGCTGGAGCAGGAGTGCTATTGATATCCCCAAGTGGTAAGACTTTCAAGTTTTCATTCACTCTCTTGTTCCTTTGTACAAACAATGTAGCTGAATATGAGGCCCTACTGATTGGTTTGAGACAAGCATAAAAATGTGGAATCAAACATCTTAGGGTGATTGGTGATTCTAAGTTAGTGATTTCTCAAATTAGATCAAAGTATGCATCTAAGAATCAAAGGCTGAAACAATATAGAAATGTTGTTTGGGATGAAATTGAAGGTTTTAGTGCCTTTGGAATTGATTGGGTGGATAGAAGCCAAAACAAGATGGCTGACTTGTTGGCAAACATAGCTTTAAGGCTAGAGGATATTACCTTTGCAGGGATATCTAGGATTGAGTGCAAGTCTCGGCCTTCTATCCCAGATAATATTGAGAATTGGCAAGTATTTTCTTATGATCAAGACATATTAAGATTTTTGCAATGTGATTCTCACTTTGATGGTCAGGAAATGGATTTTAGTACTTATGTCGATATCAGAGATGGAAAAGAAAATGTTCTTGGGAAGGAAGTTTTGCAACTAAAGTCAAATAGGATCCCTAGGGGATTGGTTTCTCTTGAAAGGACATTTGATAATAAGAAGAGGGATTGTCTTTATAGAATTGTTGACAAGGTAAATGATTTGGAGGAAGTGAATCTAGGAACAAGCCAAGAACCAAAAAATGTTTACATAGGTAAGTGTTTGTCCCCAAGAACTAGAAAGAATTTGATCGATCTTATCAAAAGATTTAGACATGTTTTTGCATGGTCTTATGAGGATTTGAAGGCTTATAGAGAAGATCTCTTTCAACATGAGATACCATTAAAGGAAGGAACCAAACCTTTTAGGTAGAAGTTAAGGCCTATGAACCCTACTTTGGCACCAAAAATGCAAGATGAACTTAAAAAGATGATGGATGCTAGCATTATTAAGCCTGTTAGACATTCTACTTGGGTATCAAATTTGGTTCCAGTTAGAAAAAAGAATGGTGACATTAGATTATGTGTTGATTTCAGGAATTTGAATGTCAATTCTTTGAAGGACAATTATGGTTTGCCTAATATGGAGAATATGCTACAAAAGGTTACCGGATCAGAGTTAATGTCCATGATGGATGGTGTCTCTGGATATAACCAAGTTGTGTTCAAGGAATCAAAATAGTTTAAGACTACATTTACCACCCCTTGGTGAACATATGTTTATGTTAGGATGCCATTCGGTTTGACAAATGTAGGAGCTACTTTTTAGAGAGCTATGGATGTAGCCTTTGCAGACTTTATAAACAAATTTCTAGTGGTGTATCAAGATGATCTCATAGCATATTTAGATAAGGAAGGTCAACATTGTGAACATCTTGAGAAAATTTTTATCAGGGCTTTGGAGTATGGGATTTCTTTGAATCCAAAGAAGTGTTCTTTTTGTGTTGTGGAAGGCAAGCTCTTAGGACATATTGTGTCCAAGGATGGAGTAAGAATTGACCCTGAAAGGGTTATGGCTATAGATAAGCTCTCACCACCTAGAAATGTTAAAGGAATACAGTCTTTCTTTGGGTAGGTGAATTTTCTAAGGAGATTTGTTACAAATTTTGCAGAAATTAGTATCCCTATCTCTAGGATGTTGAAAAAAGAGGCAAAGATTGAATGGAATGAAGAAGCAGATGAATCTTTTAGAAGTATCAAAAGGGCCATCAAAGATGCCCCTATTTTGAGGACACCTGATTATGGTAAGCCCATGCAGATTTTTTCTTTTGCTTCTTGTCATACAATTGCAGCAGTTTTATTGTAGAAGAATTCAGAGGGATATGAACAACCTATATCATTTTTTACCAAATCCTTACAAGCAGTAGAATTGAAATATGACATCACTGAAAAATAGGCTTATGCCTTAGTCAAAGTAGTCAAGGCTTGCAGGTGTTATCTTGTGGGAGCTAAGGTAGTTGCTTATGTTCCTAGCACTGTTGTTAAAGATATATTGGTGCAACAAGAAGTTTTAGGAAAAAGATGTAGATGGATCAATAGGATCCAAGAATTTAATATTGATATCTAGATCACAAAGTTGGTAAGAGGCTTAGGTCTTGCAAAATTGATGGCACAAAGCAATTTAATTGCAAATCATATAAATGTGTTAGAAGAAGAATAAAGGCCATACATTTGTGATATCGATTATTGTGATTGGTACAGTGATGTCATTGGTTACTTGCAGAAATTAGTCCTTCCCCTTGAGATGGATGAAAATAGAAGAAGAACTATCAAGTTGCAATCTGCAAGGTATGCCATTATACATGGTAAGTTATGGTGGAGAAGCAATGAAGGAGTATTGCTAAAATGCATAGACCATGAGAGTTTTGAATCCATGTTAAAATAAATGCACCAAGGTGTGTGTGGAGGACACTATGTGGCAAAGACCACAGCTCACAAGATCATTAGGTCTAGATTTTGGTGGCCTACAATTTGTAAAGATGCACATCAGTTTGTGAGAAAATGTGATGCATGTCAGATATTTGCTGGGAAGTTGAAATTCAATGGAAATTTTCCACTTAGACCTGTTGCAGTTCAGGCTCCTTTCCAGAAGTGGGGTATGGATTTCATTGGTGAAATTCCAAACAAGTCTAATGGTGGACATTCCTATATACTAGTGGCAACAGACTATTTTACCAAGTGGGTTGAAGCTATCCCTACTAGAAAGGCCACTAGCAGGGTTGTGACTGATTTTGTGATGTAGAATATCCTCACTAGATTTGGTTGCCCAAACACAATTGTGGTTGATAATGCAATGTGTTTTAGATCATAGGAGTTTAGTGATTTTTGTCAGCAATATGGGATACACATTTCATTTTCTTCCCCATACCATCCACAAGGAAATGGCCAGGCTGAGTCTAGTAATAAAAGTCTTATTAAAATTCTCAAGAGGGTGTTGGACAAAAATAAGAAAGCCTTGGACTCAAAATTGTGGTGGGCATTGTGGGCTGACAAAGTAACTATAAAGAAAGCCATAGGTTGTGCCCCATTTGACCTAGTTTATGGAGTAAGTGCTAGATTGCCTCAGAATAACTTATTACAGATGTATAGGTTTATTCAAGCATATGATGAAGATTTGAATGATGAGATGAGAGTGAGAATGGATGAACTGATCCAGTTGGAGGAGGTAAGGAGAGATGCACATGAAAGAAATGAGACATTACAGAAGCAGTGTAAGAATTTATTTGATAAGAAGACTACTCAAAGGAGTTTTGAGATTGATGACCTGGTCCTGATGTGGAATGCAAGGTTGGAAGATAAGGGGAAACATGGAAAATTTAATCCAATTTGGTTGGGCCCTTATCTTATTGAAAAAAAATGGGGGACAAATTCTTATGTTCTGAAAGACTTAACTAGTGGTACTTTGGAATTGCCTGTTCATGGACAGTTCCTAAAGTTATACTTCTCCTGAAGTATCTTTTCCATGAACAGTAGTTTAGGGTTTCCCCTATTTTTAGTTTGTTAGTGTTTTGTTTTTAGGTCAGAGTTTTGAGTTGGTCTGCTCTCCCAGTTATTATGAATCCTTGCTATGCCTACAGGAGACATGCATCCCCTAGTATGAGCCATTGTTAGCACTCTGTAAAATTTTCATGGTTCTCCCCTTTTTATTTTGGTCTCTACAGTCATTTTTGTGTCTCTAGCCTTGAAACTCTTGCAAATTTTCAAAAACTAGCCGTTGGTGAAAATACCCTTTGTTATACCCTGGCCCTGTTCTAATTTGTGACTTAAAACCTTATATCCGCATGTGCCTTTTAAAAGTCTTCTTTTCATGTCGTGTGGTTAGGTTTTTTATGTCTGGTGAGGTCCCCTTTATTTTTTCCTAAGTTTTCTACCCCTAGCAGCCTTTTATTTCCTAAGTCTAGTGCCCTGTGAAATTAAAATCTTTTCCTAAGTCAATGCTTTAATATTTCCTATGCTTTTGGCTTAATGTTTCCCAGGCCCAATGGATCTGACAACATCTTGATCTAACGGTTGGCATATCTTCTCATGCGATGTATCAGAGGCTTGAGATCTTACACCAACCATTGATCTCATTTGTCTCAAACGTATCTTTGGCGGTGGTCCTGGTGTCAGATGGAGCTGATTTGGAGGTTTTTTTATTGGTCCACGTACTATGAGGTGGAGTCCTGTCAGTGGGACCTAGTTTCTAAATGTGTCATTGGGTCCTGATCCAGTCATAGAATCGATGAACGACGTATAATCTTCTGGGTTTTGTTAGAGGCTTAAGATCTTGCAATGGCTATTGATTTTGTTTCCTGTCAGATGGTTGTAAGAGATGGGAGGATATTCTCAATCGATGGTGGGCATGTAATCTGATAGAATCTCAGATGGGTATGTGAACTTCAAATGGCCATTGATTCTTCCATGATTGCGGTGTTTCAAAAGTGGGTCCTAATTGCCATGTAAGCACAGTTGGCAATCTCTTATTGGTCCACAGGTGAATGACTAGATATGCTATCAATGGGGCCAAGTTTTTCGAGTTGCAGTAGTTCTGACAGTGTCAGAGCATCGACGATAAGCATATAATATGAAGGGTCTTTTCTGACACATGCGAAGATGAGACAACCCTCGATTCTCTTGTAAGTGGGCCCAGGTTTTGGTCTAAAGGTATAGCGGTCCTGACAAAATGTTTAGCGGCTTGATAAATTTTTAAAGGGGTTCACTCATTCACATGATAAAATGGTGACTTTCTAAAATTCTTGGCAATTCAGTGAACGAGGTCGTGTAATAGCTAAATCATTTGGTGGAAGTAAAAAGTGTTCTGTGAACTAGTGAAAACTTTTCCTGCCAGTTCGCCAAATGTGACCGGGGTAAGTTTGTTTCCCTTCAGTCGCCAGTTCGCCGGGTTAAAGATGAGTTAAGGTTTTTATTCTGTGAATAGAATTTCCTTTGTCACCTATTCACTTGAAGTAAACCCATGGTGTCTGGTTGAGTTAAGAAATATGAACCCGCGAAATGGATAAATCTGACGGTTACAACTTAAAGTTGATCTGAGATTTGAATGAGGACCACCGATCTACTGCAGGTGCCATAAAGTGACCGTTTATATTCAAATTCAAATTTTAGCACAGGGTTTGCAATGACAAAAGGTACCAAAATTCAATTTTTGAGCAGCTAGAGTGGGTGGAAATGGTTGTCAATTGTTGCAGTGTGGTCTAGGCTGCCATGGGTGGTTGCAGAGGAATGTCTTTCTGTGGAAAAGTAAATGAGGTAGTACTCAAGTTGTGTTGTAGGGGTCATTTTGGTTGGATTTCTTGGGGTTTTGTGATGATTTTGTACTTGGGACCGATACAGGGCTAGATAGCTGTTGAAATTGGACTGTTTGAGCTTACTGGCTACGGCTTGGTCCCTATCGTGTCTATGTTAACTTCTCAGCGGTGTTAGGTGGTTTTGAATTTTTGAATTGCTAATGATCATTATGCTTGTATTTTTACCCTGGTATAAAGGGAATTTTAATGATCATTTGAGGTTATTGGGAGTTAGGTATTCAAATCTTTTGGTTGTGAGTCCTCTTCTCAGTCTAAATTGTAATGATTTGTTTTAGTATTTGTTGATAATAGAAAGAAAGTTGTAGGTCTAAGCTCTAATTTTCAAGCATGGTTTGCTTGAACTAATTGTATACACTTGAGGATTCTTCATACTTAATGTAGATACATGATTCTTCTCTCTCCTTTGTGTCAATGCAGATAGATTTTGAACTTTCTAGTTCATTGCATATTAATTTATGTATGTGTCTTCATTCTTGAGTTCTAATCTAGGATTATATGAAATAATGCTCTAGATGGGACATAGATTTATCTCTTGTCTATGTAAGGATTTTCTATAAGTAGTAAAGGAGATTGTAAATGTGTTTATGGCTTTGAATCTCAGATATACTCTAGTGTGTATGTATAGTTTGTCTAAGAGATCTTGCCCAATGGATGAGGCACTAGCCTAGATGAGTATTTCTTTATTAACATATATTGATTGAGGTTGTTATGATTCAAACATATAAATTAAGAACCATCCCTAAACTTTAAGTCTTTGGTTGTAATGTTCTACCCTATAGTAATGGAGAGTCAATGAATGTGAGGTTAGCATGTAGCACTTTCTTACTATTCAATCTATTGTCTAGACCCAGTCATTGGTGTGTGATGTATAATTTTCACTGGGTTAGGTGCACCCTCCTTGGTTTTGCAGAGCCTAAAGTAGAAGAGGGCAATCTTGTCCCTACAGTTGGTCCAGTTACCATAAGATCCCTATACATTTTAGAGTGAACCATTCCTAAAATCTATCTGAGGTTATACTAGCAGCCTAAGAGCATAAGCATCATTTTGAACACCAACAAGTAGCATGTTACAAAGTGGTTTTTCCCATATTGGGTTTCCATTATAAATCCTAGTGTCAATACCCGTGTGAATGTTTTGGTTTGAACATTTCTGTGTTTTAAAAGTTAGATACAACTGGGTAGTGAACTGCTGAGTTATATGTTTCTACTATTGAATCAGTGATGACTGAGTTTTTTTTGGTTGCTTGATTTTATTTAAGAAAAAGTTTTTCGAAGTTATTTTTGTTAGAAAGTAAAGATCCCTAAGATAACTGAGAGGGGGGGGTGAATCAGTTATCTGATAATTGAACAATTTATGAACTTTGATAGCTTTAAACCATATAATCAATGTAGTAACCAGCCATAGAAAGATAATCATACACAATGACACAAGATATGTTTACTAGGTTGCCTCTTGATCAAAGAGTAAACCTCGGTGGGAATGATGCCCACAAAATGATGCACTAATATGAAAGTTCCTTGTGAAAGGATGGGCCCTATTAGGAGTCTTATGAAATAAATTTAGTACATATGGATCTCTATTAGGAGATTTTGAATCCCTGTTAAAAGATTCTAACCTAGTTAAGAGTTATGGAAGACAAAAGGATCCACTGTCCAAATAGCTTCAAGGCAAGATCTCTGAACTCACTGTCCAAAAAATCTTAGGATTATTCAATAGAATAATATGAAATATGTTACCTCCTTCATATTGTGCCAAAACCACAATCTCTTGTACACAAGATCACAAATCCAAGTCTTTGTACTTCACAAGTCTTCCTTCATCACTGAATTAGCTCTTTTCTTCACCTCATGCATACATTTGCATCACAACTTTCACAATTTCATATCACAACTATTACAATCAACTTTAACAACAAGGAAAACATTCCTTCCTTTATTCCAAACTCAAATAATTACAAATGAGTCAGCATGCAAATACAAAATAATAATTTCAACATGCTACATCAAAATTACATAAAACTATCAGCTTCCAGATACAATAACTTTCCAATCATGTGACCTCAAAGTTTTCACTATGAACCACATCACCACCAATGAGTCTCAAACTTCCCTTTAATTGTGTAGAGTCATATTCCATCCTGATTAGGAGATATCCTCCAATTACCAAAAACTGCTACTCAGGCACACTGCCTGAATATTGCTTCCACCAAAATGCTTATAACTTTCATGAATGAATGAATTTCTTTTTGTTCTCTTAACCATAGGTTAATAACACACCAAAGATCATACCATCAACTATTCATAATCCCAACTGCAATATCCCATGTGCACAAAACAAAATTGTGCCTGCTACTCTACTAATCTCCAGAATATCACTGTGTTGACATCAATGACAATCATAGTCATGAATGCAACAACCGCTGCTATAGAATGACTACCAAAGGCTTCAGCTTTCATTCCTAACAATCTCCCCCATTGGCATTGATAGCAACATAGATGAAAAACATCCAATGTTCCAAAAATCCAATCACTGCTACTCAACTGCTCTACTGCTCTTCATCTATTAAATCTTGCTTCATTTTCCATTTTAGTCTCTCCAACAAATGTAGTTCCTCAATGTTTTTCATGATTCTCTCCCCTATTGACATGAATGATAGAAATTCCATCACTATGTCAAACAATATCTCAATGTCAAAAGAAATTGTTCAGAAAATAAATTCACAAGAGTTCTCATGCCTTAGCTCAAATACACATACTCCCCCATAAAGGAAGTACCAACATCCAGTCTAGAAGAAAGATAGGTGCATAAACCACTGGACGGATGCAACCATTTGCATCTTTACTCAAGAGTAGGTTGGGGCATAACCCCAAGCATACCTCTTAGATACCCAAATGTATCCTTCAGAAAGGGCTTAGTAAATATGTCTACTATCTATTCCTTTGTGCTAATGTACTCCAATCTGACTTCTTTATCTGCAACTTTCTCTCTTACAACATGATACTTGATCTCTATATGCTTAGTCTTAGAATGCAATACAGGACTCTTAGACATACTAACTATACTGGTATTGTCACAATGTATGACAATAGGCTCATCAAACTTAATTCCAATATGCTTCAGCATTTGCTTCATCCAAATTATCTGGTTACAATTGTTTGCTGCCGCTACATACTCTGCTTCTGCTGTACTCTGTGAAATAGAATTTTGTTTTTTGCTTAACCAAGAAACTAATATTTCTCCAAGAAAAAAGGCTCCTCCATTGGTGCTTTTCTTATCATCAATACTACCTCCCCGATCAATATCAGTATATGCACATAGTGTAAAATCATCAAAATTTTCATACCACAATCCATAGTCCATTGTGCCTCTAAGATATCTCAGTATCCTCTTTACTGCTGCATAATGTGACTCTCTAGGTTCAGCTTGAAATCTTGCCACCATTCCAACTGAATGTGCTATATTGGGTTTAGTGTGTGTCAAGTACTGCATTCCACAAATCATGGATCTTTATTTCTTCTGCTCAACTACTAGAGTTTCATCTTTACTAGATAGTTTATGTCCTATAACCATAGGTGTTCCAACTAGTTTACAATTTTCCATACCAAATATTTTCAACAAATCATTCAAGTACTTTGTCTGACTTACAAAGATACCATCTTTGTTTTGTGTTATCTATAATCCCAAAAAATATTTCATTTCTCCAATCATACTCATTTCAAATTTAGTCTTCATTTCATAAGAAAATTTGTCACTAGATTCATCTTCTCCTCCAAAAATAATGTCATCAACAAAAATAACTATAACTAACAATCCATTCTCAATTTATTTTGTGTACAAGTTACTATCAGTTGGTCCTTTTGTAAATCCCAATTTTAACAAATACTTATCCAATCTTGCATACCAAGTTCTAGGTGCTTGCTTTAATCCATACAATGCTTTATTTAGTTTCCATACCATATCTCCTTCTTGAGTCAAAGGAAAACCTTCAGGTTGCTCAATGTAGACTTATTCTTCTAATTCACCATTCAAAAATGCTAACTTCACATCTATCTGATACACTTTGAATTTTTTAAATGCTACATAAGCCAAAAACATTATTACTGCTTCAAGTCTTGCCACAGGGGCAAAGGTTTCTTCATAGTCAATTCCTTCTTGCTGTGAGTATCCCTTACATACCAATCTTTCTTTGTTTCTTACTACTTCTCCTTGTTCATTCATCTTGTTTCTAAATAACCATTTAGTTCCAATCACATTCTTGTCTTTAGGTCTAGGGACCAATTCCCATGTCTTTTTCTTCTCAATCTGATCTAGTTCTTCCTTCATAGCTTTAATCCAATGTTCATCTTCACAAGCTTCATTAGTAGATTTAGGTTCAATTTGAGAAATCAAACATAAATGTACCTTCTTTCTAGTCATAACTCCTCTATTCAGACTTCCAATAACTTGCTCAACAGAATGATGTCTTGAAATATACCTGTTAGGTGTCATAGTCTCAAATCTTGTCTCAACTGTAGATTCTTCTCTATTTTCTTCAGCATAACTTTCATTCAACAATTCACTGTCAGTCTCAAAAAATTGTTCAGTAGTTTCAATATTAGGCTGATGGTTAGTTCCTTCATCAGATTCATAATCAAGCATTCTTTCCTAAATTTTAAACTTCTCATCGACTTTCACATTTTCACTTTCAACAATAGTCTTTCTTCTCTTATTATAACATCTATAAGCTTTTCTTTTCAAACAATATCCAAGAAAAATTCCTTCATCACTTCTAGGATCAAACTTTCCTATATCATCATCTCTCTTAATATAACATTTGCTTCCAAAAATTCTAAAGTACTTAACTGAGGGTGCATGTTCAAACCATAATTCATAAGGTGTCTTGTTTGTATCTACTCTGATTTGTACTCTATTCATTGTATATACTATTGTATTCACTGCTTCTCTCCAAAATGTCTTTGCCAAATCACTCTCAAACAACATAGCTCTTGCTGCTTCAGTCACTGATCTATTCCTTCTTTCAGCAATACCATTTTGTTCAAGTGTTCTAGGGGCTAAAAATTGTCTCTTAATGCCATTCACTTCACAAAAGGTGTTAAACTCTTTAGAAGTAAATTTTCCTCCTCTATCAGATCTAAAACATTTAATCCTCATTCTTGATTCATTCTCAACTTTATTCTTCATGACCTTAAAATTATCAAATGCTTCAGATTTTTCTTTCAGAAATGAAATCCACATCATTCTTGTAATCCTGTAGTCCTAGTAGGACCACTCAAGTCTGTATGAACAATCTCCAACTTTTTTGTAGATGTGAACTTCTTGCTAGGAAATGAACTCCTTTTCTACTTAGCCATCACACATTCCTTGCAAATCATGTTAGTAAGCTTCATAATCTTAGGTAAATCTCTTACTGCAAGTGTACAACTCACTTTCACAATATTATCAAAGTTTATATGATAAAATCTTCTATGCCATAACCAACTGTCATCAATCTTAGTCATCAAACATGTCATCTTAGTAGGGTTCAACTAAAATACATTACCTCTGGCTCTAGATCTTGTTCCAATCAAATTTCCATCTTTATCCTTAATCACACAAGTTTTCTCAGCAAACAAAACTTGATATCCCTTATCAACTAACTGTCCAAGACTCAATAGATTATGTTTTAATCCATCCACAAAGTAAACATCATCAGTATTAGTCTTTCCATCAAGACTAATAGATCCTATACCTTTAATCAAACAAGGTGCATTGTTACCAACTCTATCAACTCCTCCATCATGATTGTTAAACTTTATGAACTTTCTTTTATCACCAGCATATGATGTGAACAACCACTATCTATAATCCAATCAACTTTATTTTCAACTTGGGAAACTAAGGCTTTTTCTTCTTTAATATCAGATTCATAATTTTCCTCTTTAATAGCTACAAATCCTATGTCATCAAGGTTATCATTATCACTGTCACTTAAATGTCTTTCAATTCCTACTTCAATTTCTTCATCATTTGCATAATAACATTCTTTAGGTCTTCTAGGCTTAAAATTGTTTCTATACTTAACTCTCTTAGGACACTTAGATGCAAAGTGACCATATTCTTGACATGTCCAACATTTAAAGATTTTCTTACCATCTGGTTCTCTTTTCACAAGAAAGGCAATACCTTCTTCAATCTTCTTATCTTCATCAGATTTGGATCTTCTACTACTGGCATAATCTCCACTGACACTTGTACTTCTTGACAAAGTAGGTCTAATGCTAAGAGCACTGAATGCTATCTCCATTCTAGGTAGTTCTCCTAATAATCACAAATTCATCTCTGCTACTTCCAATCTTCCAAGAAGAGTCTCTCTTGAAAAGTTCGGTGTACAAGGTATCACTTGTTCAGTCATTTGTGTAGTCTACTTTAATACTGGTGTCAATGTTCTCAAAATCTTCCATATTACTTCATTCTCTGTCTTTTCACCTCCACAAGATTTTATTCCTACAACAATTTTTGACATCCTACCAATATAGCTTCTAACATATTCATCTTCCATCATTCTTATGTCTTCAAATGCACAAATCCAATTATGTAACCTAGCTTTATTTGCATGTTCATCACCTTAAAAAGTAGAATGGAAAGCTTTCCAAATATCATAAGATCTAGTTAAACCTTTTACCTGACTGTATTCATTCTCTGGAAGTGCTGATAAAAGTGCTTCTCTTACAAGTATGTTACACATAAAGGTGTCTCTCTCATCATTAGAACAAGTCTCAAGTCAATCTTCCTCAATGATATTTCTGTCATTCTTTGTAACCAACCAATAACCTAGTCCTAAACACAATAGATGTGTCTTCATCTTTTCTTTCTAGCTATCAAAATTTACTCCATCAAACTTAGGGCTTTCTTTCCTAAAATTCACCATAGATCTCCTTAAGTTGTTAAACTTCTCTTTCAAGGACTTGCTGCTCTAATACCAATTGTTAGAAAGTAAAGATCCCCAAGATAACTGAGAGGGGGGGGGGGGGTGAATCAGTTATCTGATAATTAAACTATTTATCAACTTTAATATAAACTTCAATAGATTTAAACCATATAACCAATGCAGTAACCAACCATAGAAAGATAATCATACACAATGACACAAGATATGTTAACTAGGGAACCTCTTGATCAAAGAGTAAACCCCAGTGGGAATGATGCCCACAAAATGATGCACTAATATGAAAATTCCTTGTGAAAGGATGGACCCTATTAGGAGTCTTATGAAATACATTCAGTACATATGAATCTCAGTTAGGATATTTTGAATCCCTGTTAGAAGATTCTAACCTGGTTAAGAGTTATGGAAGATAGAAGGACCCACTGCCCAAACAGCTTCAAGGCAAGATCTCTGAACTCACTATCCAACAGATCTTAGGATTATTCAATAGAATAATATTAAATATGTTACCTCCTTCATACTATGCCAAAATTGCACTCTCTACTACACAAGATCACAAATCCAAATCTTTGTACTTCACAAGTCTTCCTTCATCACTGAATTAGCTCTTTTCTTCACCTCATGCATACATTCGCATCACAACTTTCACAATTTCATATCACAACTATTACAATCCACTTTAACAACAAGGAAAACATTCCTTCCTTTATACCACACTCAAATAATTACAAATGAGTCAGCATGCAAATACAAAATAATAATTTCAACACGCTACATCAAAATTACATAAAACTGTCGGCTTCCAGATATAATAACTTTCCAATCGTGTGACCTCAAAGTTTGCATTGTGAACCACGTCACCACCAATGAGTCTCAAACTTCCCCTTAATTGTGTAGAATTAGATTCCATCCCGATTAGGAGATATCCTCTGATTACCAAAACCCACTTCTCAGGAACACTGCCTGAATATTGCTTCCACCAAAATGCTTATAACTTTCATGAATGAATGAATTTATTTTTGCACTCTTAACCATAGGTTAATAACACACCAAATATCATACCATCAACTGTGCATAATCCCAACTACAATATCCCATGTGCGCAGAACAAAACTGTGCTTGCTACTCTATTAATCTCTAAAATATCACTGTGTTGACATCAATGACAATAATAGTCATGAATGCAACAACCACTACTACAAAATGACTACCAAAGGCTTTAGCATTCATTCCTAAAAATTTTATACATCAAGACCTAAGAACAACTGATTCAGCCCCCCTCTCTATTGTTCTAACTCATATTAACATTCTATCCTTCACAACCATTTATGTTTCCCACTGATGTTACTAGGAGGGGGAGGTCTAAGAAGGATCCCTTACATTTTGTAGAACATAATGGGTGCACTGTGTCTGCTCTAGCAATCATTGGTGAGAACTTTATTGGTGAAAAAATGTGTTCTTTTGGAATGGTTGATAGCATTAGATCTTTTTATTTTACTTTTCATTTTGATTGGAAATCTCCAAACTTAATCACCAATTATTTTTTATGATTTTCAACCACCACCACCAGCTACCTTGAGAAATTGGAGATTGTCTTATGACGGTGCTAGTGGTGGAAAAGTTTCCCATGGTGGTACTAATTGGTCAACATGTAGAAAATCATGTTCACTTATTCTTTGTGAAAGTTTATAATTGGTAATGGCCCATGTGGTACATAGGCCCCACTAGAAACAACACTAACAAGAAAATCATTATTTGTGTAACTTTCTACCTTTCAAAAGCTTAATATATACAACCCTAATTTTAAACCTAGCTAAATCCTTATATAAAATCCAAATAAAATGACCCTTCAAATCTAACAATCAACTTAACCCTAATCCTAATACAATTAAATTATAACCAATTTTATGAAAAAACTTGAGAAAGTCCACGATTTAAGAGATCATATTAGAAAAATATTATTTCTATCTATTTGTTGTCTTCACATTGAATTATTAGTTTTATGATCACCTTTTCTATGATAAATTTTTTAATATATCTATCAAAAATTAATGTATTTTTGTAACATACTTGTTATTTTTTAGCAAGTGTAGAAACTCTCTAAATCAGCTATTTCTCACTTCGACTAGTTAGACATGAACACATTCACAGAAGCACGACGTATGACATATTGTCTTCTATCTATAATACATTTATGGTTGTTTATATTTAATAAACATATTATGTTTGTGTTGATCATTTCAATTATTTGTTTTTTTTTCTATGCACATCCTTAAATGTGGTTGACTGTTGTACTCACTATATATGCAAAATTCTGGAGTACCATGTTGGAGTGTCTCCAAAAGTTTCCAGATTGATAGGACTCTCAGTCAACACATGCAAGATGATTATAGAGCACTACATTGATGTTGACTCCATTTGGAGGGGGATTCAGATGATATTTTGTATAGATGGTGCGGGAAATCATGTTTTGATAATTGTAATAAATGCATCATGGTTTTATCTTGCATATTTGGTTGAGTGACAAGATATGTGGGTCTACGCAAGGCTAATTTAGTCTACCATTATGTACTGGCATGGACATCTATTGAGGATTTTCATGGTATGCACCATGGCAGAGACCAAGAGTAGGTGAGAGGCCCAAAACCTGTTACCCAATGACTTCCTCTCTGAAGTATGTGCCCATTTTCTAGCTAGTCTCATTGTACTGGAATATACAAAAGGGTTGAGGATATGCCGCAATCAGAGTCTACCTCTATGATTCCGCAGGATGTTGTGATGGCCATGATTATGTTTATATCACAATAGATTTTCATGAACATGATTATGCTTCATATTGATGATCTACATCCCCTGTATTTTAAACTGACAAATAACTTTGCCAAAAAAGTAGTGTGCTTTAGGCATTTATGTAATTTTGTTTCTATTTTTACTAAGATTTTAGTGCATTTTATATGGAGCTCATCCAGTTGCATACTAATGTTTCAGTTGTCTATGGAGGAATGATTTTGTACTCTGTAATTTCTCCCCCATTCTCTTAGCACTTTGTGTTGCTATTGGTGGTAATAGATAATGTTTTGTACTCATGCTTGAGTATGTAATGTGATCTACCAATCACCCATTCTCCCAACACTTCTCATTGTTGTTCTTGTAAATGGACAATGTTTGGTAGTTGCACTTGAATATGTAAGATATTCTACAAGGGTTCTATACTTAGTTTTCAAGGTATCAGTTTTAATCAATGAAATTAGTTTTTTTATCTGTTGCGCTTATATAAAACTGACCATTACAACAAATTGAGAAATAGGTAGCATGATTATTCATGTTGATAGCAATGATGGATAGGAAAGGACAATATGAGAACGTGTATCTTTCAATGTAAAGATATCATAAAACACACACAAGTCTCCTATAGTCAATGAAACAACTTTGTACAACAAATTAGAAGAGGCATTGAGCTCATATGCTTAAGTGGTGCACTCATATTTTTGACATAAAAAGTGGATTTAAGAAATATCTTATTTTATATATTTTTGAAATATAACATGAACAAGTTGTTGTCAAAATTCTTTAGTGTTGTATTTATTTTATTTTTATCTAAAAAATTTGGTTTGCACATATCAGGGTCCTTACAAAGGCTCATAAACATGAACAAAATCTAAAGCAATGAAAACAATTTTTTTGTTCATAAATCAAGAGGTGAGAGCCATAAATTTTATTTTATTTTTATAAATTCAAAAGTACAACCTCCATTCAGTGCGGGCACAGGTAGGAAAGAATGGAGTTACGAAGACCTCCAATCTAGCCTAGGACAAGTACAGTCCATATCATTACAAATATTTTCTAGTACTATACACGAAGAACACTTAGGTACAAAACCTTTAGGTTCCTTTCCACAATTTTGGAAATAAATCATATACTTTACAAAGGAACATACATATCCCATCATGTTCATATGCAAGATAGCTTGTTTTTCCTATTATAGTATGGTATATAACAATTCTAACCTGACATTCCATGTTATGTAGGTTGTTAGATTATAAACTGTCCAATTCAGATGCCATACAATTATCATTTCCTGATTAGAAGTGTCCAGTTTGTGTTCATCATCCTTGGCTACCGTATCCTGATAAAACATGTATTTAAACAAGCATCATGCATCATGGCTACACATTACTATTTACAAAAAATCATCATCCACATAAATCCTTCCTAAATATGAATAAAATTCAAGATGTAATAATTTAATTATCCATCACTTTGAATAAATAGAGTAAAAGAAAAGTAATATCCAGACACATTATTATGTGTGAGGGGTATGCTCTATGTGTGTCTAAATATGTATTTGGTTCAATATATATTCAGAAATAAAATTATTCATCACATAAATTACATCTCATACATACCATGACTCTGTCTATAAATAAATTGATAGAATGTATACTACAAAACCATAGATTTTCTTCTACTACACATCCACTATCCATATTAAGAGTAATTGGCTTGGTCAAACAACTTTGTTCTAGAAAAATTGCATAAACCTACTAGATATGTTAGTAGAAGATAGAAGATCTTACATCAAACAAAGATCGAGGATGAGTCAATCTCAGATTCAGATTGATCACTTCACAATTAATAAGCATACAAACTAACCATAATAGATGGGTGCAATAGTGAAGCCATCATAGATAACAAAACCCAGTTACGAGATAAAAGAAAGGATACTATGAATACATTGCCCAAAACATAATCCATTTATCCTAAAGAATAGTGATCAATATATTAACTTTTGATACATCCATAATCATTAATAAATATACACTTGAATTAAACAAAAATCCTCAGACACACATAAGAAAACATGTTCCATGAATATCTCTATAATATTTGTTTTATGTTCAGAAAATGAATATGCCCTATTCTAACCTAGCCTCTGAATTGAAATGGATATATGCCACCAAAACACCATAGATATAAATATTAAGAGTCATAAACAAATACATACAAAATCAGCATCTAAATAAACAACTTAGCCTACCCAACAAGCCATCAAACCACATCAAGTAGATTTAGAATCTTAAAACTAGCGGGGCTCATTTGAAGAGATAATACAAATTAATAGGCCACAAACAATCCAAAAATGAATGCTCTAAAACCATAACGTGAGGAAACACAACATCACCGGCTAGGGTGAAGCATGGTCCAGGACCACACAAATAAAGTGAGGAGAAATAAACCAAAGAAAATAGAGAAGGAAAAGGAAAGGTTAATAGTAAAATTTACTTAGTTGAGTTCAACCCTTATTTGATAGACCCAAATACATAAGTTATAACAAGAATTGTAATTTCTCTAATTATGAAAATACACAATTGATGTCGGTCCATTTACATCCATAAGGACTTGTACATAGAAATAGTCTTCATCTTCTTGAACTAAAATCTTACACAAACTTTTATCATAAGAAAGCCTTCATGGATGACAATATGAACTATACAAAACCTACATTATATTCATTGCAATCGATTCATCCTCTCTTTCACATTTACATGTATGATTTTTATATGAACCTTTTGAGAAAGGCCATTGCATTTTCCTAATGTCATTTCAAAATAATTAATACCTTTAACAAAACTTTTAAACTTGAAACATTATAAAGATTAGGCTTTGCAAACCCATGATTCAACCTCAGATAAATTCTCCATATATTCATCAAATTTGTATGTCATATCATGACTAATGCTTTCCCTTATAGCCATTTCAATGGTTATGAACTTATCCATGACACGGTGGATCCTATGAAGTGTGGGATTGAAAGTATTTGCCTGTTTTAAGTCCTCCTCCACCATTGTCCTACACTTTTCCACCAAGTTAGTCATACATCTCATGTGTCCAATCTCAGTGTAAAGGTTGGGCAAGCACCCATCTGAAATACAATTGAACTTTTGCATCTCCAATTTAAGAGATTCAATGAATTCTTTATGTTTTTGTATCAGACTCCTAGCCCTTTATGCAGCTTTATCACTACGTGGTCATCTTCTCTCATATTCTTTCAACTTCTCTTGAATCGTGCATCCAATTCTTTTAGCATCTTTAATAGCTTTCACATTGTTTAAATGGGACTCCCAAAATGTTTTAGCCCACTCAATAAACTCACCATACCTTTTTTGCATTAATGCGAAGGCCGTTTCAAATCAGATATTGAAACAATCCTCCAGATGTGTTGTTTCATTGATTATCGCTCCCTCTTTCAAATTGTGCATGGATCTAAGATGGTGGATATACTATGTATCATAGATTTTTTTCCTTTCCTTGCCGAGTCTAACCCATCTGTGCTAGATTCTAACCAGGTCCTCAATTTGATTATCAAATATGTTCATTTTTCTAGCTTCATTGGCTCTTAATGATACAAGGGAAGTATCTCATATTCTATGAATTTCAACCTACAAAGAAAAGATTGTCTTTATAATTTTTGTTACCTTGTCTCCCTCTTTGTCGTCGGCATAAATGGAGGACATCTTGCAATCAATTAGACTATTAAAATTTGTAAGTTCTCTCCTCATCATCTGGGTGTATAATTGATGCTTAGAGAACTATTGGGAAAAAATAATGAACTTCCACTCAAAATCAACCACAAGATAAGAAAGATCACAAGGTGGTAACTTTGTAGAATAGAATTTAAAGCCCCTTACCAACTTGTTCAACTTTCACAGTGAGTATGCCAAAAATCACTACCACTGCAGATGTTTATTCTGAAACTTGACAAAATCTACAAAAACATTCCATGTTTCTTGTGCTTTATTTGTAAGGATGTTTGTCTTGCGCTGAATGACACAACATAGTGCATTGTTATTGGCATCAGTGGACTATGCATTTTTAATGGCATTTTTTAAATTGGCTTGCAATCTCTGGTTCTGAATGTTTAATATTGCAATTGTAGTCTTCAATTTGTTGACCTCATCACAATGAATCCCTTTGTTAGGAAGTCTGCACACTTCCTAGAGTTATTCTTGAAGCCTGTTATTCCTAGCCTTCAATAGTGGAATCCTATCCTCTTCCCTTGATGCAACTGTGTCCAACATATTGGCCACATTAACAACCAAACTAGTTGCTTTTACACCAAAAAATTTAGAAGACTTTCTCATAAGCAACTTTCCATCATATTTATCCTGAAACAAAATCATCGATGTATTTTCGGGTATTGGGATAAAAGGACCAAATAGAAAGTACATCAAGGTCATCATCAAATGTGGAGCTAAATACTAGGCTTTTTTCTTGGTTTGGCAAGAGATTAAAGAGATCACAATCTTGTCTCCTCATGAGTCTATCAAATGCAATGGTAGACAAAATATCACAACCTTCCATTAGAAAAATACCACTTTGTGCTATAATTTCTCTCCCCTGTTCTAGACTCATTTTTTCCATATTTTCTTCTACCCTTTTGAGTACCTCATCCTTTACTTTTGATTGCTCCTCTTCACTCAACGATTGAAAATTTAGTCCCTTCCTAGCAACTAGGTTGATGGCCTCTTGTTGGAGAACAAACTATTTTAACTCATTGTTTTTATGAATTTATCATCACCAATCAACTCCCTACATGCCCCCATTCATATATCTTCACTCAATCCTCCACCTAACTTGAAAGTAGGAAGTGTTCTTTCATTGGATGATGGCTCCAGTTCAATTTCTTTTACAATGTCAAAGCATGTAGGAGGTAGAAGTGAAGGATTTGGCATCTAAAATGCCTCATATGGAGTGTATGGGATTTTCTTACTAGGAGCCAGTGTTCAAAGTAGCAAAATTAGGAAAGTCTTCTCTGAAGTAGTAGATGGCCCTGAGCCTGATGATGAAGTCTCATCCATGGGTGCAGTTGAATGATATGGAGTGGGAGGTTGGGATGCAAGCCCAATTGGTGATCCAATCAAAGAAGGTGAAGGGTCAGAGATAATTTCCATTTGAGCAAGCCTACACTCTTGAGCCTCACTACTAATTTCATGGGGCAATGGCATGCTATCAACATTAATGTACAATGTTGCAAGCATACTCATTTTTCTCTCAACATTACGAGTCAATTTGTAGGTAGGTTGATAGTTACCTTGTCTCTCACTCTGGTGCTCTGAATGTTGGATCGTTTACCACCTCTCCCTTCACCTAAGTACATCATCATAGTCTGTACAATTACGTATCTAATCTTCTAGCTTGTCATCTTGATGAGTTTTACATCCTGGGTATATTGCCTTTATGAATCCCTCTGGGTCATAAAATTTGTAATTCTCATCGGTCATGTTATACTCTTTCATTTTTCTAGGTATCACCTCAAATCCCTTTCTTGATACAAAGTGAAAAAGACCTTTTATGGCCACTTGGGTAGGGAAGAAAGAACATCTCTTTCTATTTGCTACTCTCAAATAATATCTTTTTGTAGATTCAAGTTTCCTCATGACTTCATAGAATGCAATTCTATCCATGACTGTAATCGGTAGTGCCTTGGGTGATACTTCACATCTAAAAACTCTAATCACTATAAGGTCCTTGTAATAAAATCATGACCCCCAATTATGATTGATTCCTACCTCTGGGTTTAAATCCTTTGGTCTGAGGAATTTCTTCACTCTATCAGATAGCCCCCACATGACACTCCCTTTGAAATAAGTCTTTAGAGGCTTGACAAAATAATTATTAAACAAAATATAAGATGATACCCTATCATCCTTGTCCCAGATGTAAGTCCAGTCTTGGATTGGGGCCATCTCCCCATCAATAATGGCTTGGACTCTGAGGTTTGGATCCTGAATGTTGAGTCTTCTCCATAGAATCATGTGCATTAAGATGGAGTAGAACCTGAACTTACTACTCTTCCTATGCTTTATACTAATCAAGGACTTATGGATGTCATCTACTAATGTTCCCACATAATCAAAACATCTGTTGCCTTCATTTCCCTGTATATCCAAGCACATGGGAAACATCCAATTGGGGATATTAAATGTTGCATCCTCACCATGCTACTAACATAAAGAGTAGTATGTATCTTTCATGTATGGAGAAAACAAATATACATGATATGGAGGGTTGTCTCTAGAACTCAATGCCTTATGTGCCTTAGTCAAGTGCTTCAGCCTGTGAAGAGAAATCTTTATTCTATAAAAATTATGTAACTTTTCAAAATCATGGCCCATCATATTCATATCAAGTGGCAACCAGTCCTTCTCTATCTCTAGCATGTATGTCTCCTCTATTATTTCTCTCATTATCTTGATCATTTCCTTGTTATCATGGGCTAGTACCTGTCGGGTGTTAGGGACGTACCTATTTTCAATTTCAAGTATCAAATCTACATTAAAAAAAACATTTGGGAGAATGATATTAGCTAAATTGGAATCCCATATATTCTTGACAAGTTTTGCCTCCTTTCTCTTATTGTAATTTCTTCTCCACAAGGCAAAACCTGTAATGCTAGGTTCTAGAAAAGAGTCTCTATATCCTGCGTGGGTGTTGATTAAGAAATTTTCAGGGAGAGTATTATAGGTTTCTCTTTTTAGGATTCCATTTGACCCTGGTAATTGTCTTGTTATCTCATCGAGATAAAAATTCAGATCACAAGGTCCTTCCTTCCACTTCATGATTACAATTCTTCAGCAGGGTTGACAGGAAGGTTAGGGCTTCAAATTCAAAGATAAATTGCTTACCCTAAGCTCACAATCATAATCTTTTATGATACACAGCCTATTAAGAATTCAGTAATAGAGAACTATGCACTTGAAATATTCATTCAATTTATTTATAGAAGTTGATATCTTAGAGTGATTTGCAGAATTTGCAGGAGGAAAAGTAGGAAATGGAAAATAAATGGTAATAAAGTGCAGAGAATTACTGTTTAAGAGCATAGAAGAACACCTTAACCAGAGAATTTGGCTACAATAGCACAAATCAGACGTCAACCACACATGTTTAATTAGGCCATCCAATGAGCCATTATGAATCTAATTTGAAACCGTGAAATGCCTAAATTGCAATGTGCGGCAAGGCAACAACTATTAAGTTGTTTGATGGTCCAACAAAGCTACAAATTTGACAACCCATTAAATCTTCTCAGACTATCATTTTTTAATGATTTGTGCACCTCTGCCTTAATTGTGTAAAGGTGAAGGCTTGGTGGATGTTGATGTCAGTCAAGATTCTTATTGTTTATCACATTCATCTACAAGGGACACACTCATGGACTCATGGTAGGATGTGGTCCCCCATGTGTTAGAATAACTGAGAGGGGGGTGAATCAGTTATCCAGTGTCCCAAAATCAAAATGTATAATTCAAAAACAAATTCTTCAATTTCTGCTACTTGGTAAATAAAAATACTCTCACTATCTATGCTTTTACCGATTACTAGTCTAATACTTATAATAGTTACCGATCAAATCTAACATGTAACATGAAAAGCATGATAACAAAAAGATATCACAATCAACACATAACACAAGAAATTTAACGTGGAAACCCTGTAAAGGGAAAAACCACCTAGGACCGGCAACCCAAAATATTCACACTTCTGAAGTGAGATCAATGAAGACCCAACCCTATTAAAGGTTTACAAACACACTGTTAAGTGTGACCTTGGTAGAGGATTTTAGACTAGAAGTTATCATCCAACCAGCATTCACAATGGGTTGATAGGAAAATAATGTTCATTCTATGAATGATACATCATAAGACTTTTCTTAGTCCACTCAGTTAAGAGATTTTGACTCTATACAATGGTTAAATATGTAACAGTAAATGATCTGCCTTAATAAAACTTTAATTACAAATTACAAACCAATATTTAGCTCTTACAAATCTTTCTGATCAATATTTCACTTCAAATTCAACACTATATCAACTTACTATCCATCGGTAATTACTCTCTATAGCTCATTATTTGTTATGTAGCTCAGTTCTTACTAACCAGTATGATCAGAATACATAACAACTTATTCACATGATAATCCTGTAGTATCTTCTTCTTCCGGCATTAGTTTCATTATGAAACCTTATTCTCTTATAAAGATGAGTAAATCATTTTCCTTTTTTGTCCATCAGATTTTGCCACTTAATCACATTCATTGATTTTTCCACTTTAGACTTCCTCCGCTAATGTCTCAATAACACGTTTCAATCTGTTCCATTAGATCTTCTTTTAATTTTTTTAGCCATTGATCTTCATAACAAACATTATCTATTATCACTGAAATTGAGGTACTTTATAGCTCATCAATCTTATTAGCTAAACTGATCATTTAATTCATTCTATTCTGCTTGGTTAACAAAGAAATGTGTCAGTAAACACAAGCTTGGTTAACACTATTCTCGATATACACTACACTCCATCGGTGTATACTGCAAAATGCTTCATTTAATGACAACATTGCTTTGTGTCTTTTAGCTCTATTCTTCATCATAGATGAATGCAACATAATAAAGTCAATATCATAAGTCAATGACCTTATGCATAAGTTACTCAATGTGTTCCTCATCCTCATTTGACTTGTACATCTTCCTCATGTAGATTTCTCTATTCTTCATCTTTTTCACCTTTCTTTAGATGTTTCGGTATAGTAACTTACAAGATAAGTGCTATCAAACTAGTTGACATCAATGACAACATGATATTGATTTAATCATATTACATATCTAATCAACAACTCCTCAGTGGTCTTTAATCATAGATTCTTCAGTCAGATTCCAAATCAGTTGTAGTCCAACAATCTCTCCCTTTGGCATTGATGGCAACTCAAGTAATATGAAATGTACCATACACATACCAAACATATATTCTACAACTTTGTGAGAAAATTTTGTTCAAGATCTCCCTAGCTTAATATGTTTAATCACTAGGTTACTCAACATTTGTAATGCTTGTGATGCCAATCATCAGATATGCTCTTTGATTTTTCTTTTTTCTGCTTCTGTTCTTTGTAACTAATCTTCAATGCTTTGTTTCATTTAGATTGTCTCTCCCTTAGATAGTTCTCATCGGTGCATGTTCCTTTTCATATTATTTATCTCTCCCTTTGATAGTAATGCCAAAGAAACAAATAAACAAACAACTCTGTCATCCTTTGTATCTCTGTATACTAATATCCCACTCAGTTCTAGTTCTCCAAACTTAATCACAACCTTGAACATGCTTCAAAGTATGAACTATGCTACATCAACATGTGTGATCTTCTGATAAAAGAAGGTTGATGCAACATCCAAATCATCTTAGTGACTGATAGAAAGGGGACAGACCCCAAGTCTAGTCCTCAAGTATTCAAATGTATCCTTCGGTAGAGGCTTTGTAGAAATATCTGCAAGTTGTTCTTTAGATGTAACAAATTCCAACTTCACTTCCTTCTCTTGCACTTGTTCTCTTAAGTAATGATACTTAATAGATATATGCTTTGTCTTAGAGTGCATCACTGGATTCTTTGAAATATTTATGGCACTAGTGTTGTCACAATATATTATCACCAGGTCAGTGATTACCTCATTCATCCCTTCCAACACTTGCTTGATGTAGGCAATGTTTGAACAATTAGTAGCAGTGGCAACATACTCTGCTTCAATTGTAGACTGAGAAATACAAGCCTTCTTTTTACTTGTCCAGGGTACAAGTCTTTCACCAAAGAAAAATGCTCCTCCGGTGGTGCTTTTTCTATCATCCACATTTCCATCCCAATCAGCATCGGTGTACACTTACAGTTTAAAATTTCCTTCCTTAGGATACCATAATCCATAATTCTCTATTTTCTTTAGGTATCATAAGATTCTTTTAGTAGCTATCATGTGTGATTCTCTAGGATTAGCAGAAAATCTAGCAACAATTCCCACAACATGTGCTATATCTGGTCTACTGTGAACTACATACATTAACTTACCAATTGTCGATCGGTAAAGTGTATGGTTTACCTCTTTAGTTTCATCCTCCTTTGTCAATTTGCATCTAGTAGCCATCGGTGTTCCCACAGGTTTAGCATCTTCCATGCCAAATGTCTTTAGTACTTCCTTTATGTATTTAGACTGTGTGATGAATATGCCATCACTCTGCTGAATCACTTGTAGTCCTATGAAGAACTTAATGTCTCCGAACATAGACATTTCAAACTCCTTTTGCATTTCATCAGAAAATGCTTTGCATATAAGATCTTAACCTCCAAAAATAATATCATGTACAAATATTTCAGCAATGATAATAGTATCATCAGTATCACCTTTCATATACATATTATTGTTTTCACTTGTTCTAACAAATCCAATACTTAACAAGTAAGTATGTTGCCTTTCATACTAGGCTCTTGGTGCTTGCTTCAAACCATATAAAGCTTTATTTAGTCTACATACCATGTCTTTGTTGACTGGATCAAAAAACCCTTTAGGTTGTTCTATGTAGACCTCTTCTTCAAGTATACCATTCAGAAATGATGACTTCACATCCATTTGATAGAATTTGAATTTCTTGTGTGCAGCATATGCAAGTAGCATTCTAACTCCTTCCAATCTAGCAATAGGTGAAAATGTTTCACCATAGTCAATGCCTTCTTCCTATGCATATCCTTTGTATACTAATCTATCTTTATTTCTTGTGACTTCACCATTTTCATTCAGTTTGTTCCTGAATATCTACTTAGTACCAATAACATTTTTGTCTTTAGGTTAGGGTACTAAGGACCAGGTTTTGTTCTTCTCTATTTTTTCTATTTCCTCTTTCATTGCATTAACCCATTCTTCATTCTCTTGTGCAATTTTCATAGTTTTTGGTTCAAATTCACAAACTAGACATGTACCTTGTCTTGTTTTGCTCCTTGTTTGCATTCCAGCATGTCTGTCTCCAATAATTTGTCTCAGGATGATGTCCTTTGAAAAAACTAGCCAAAACTCAGTTTCTTCTTTCTTGTTCATCCTGCTTAGGTTCATTTCCATGCTCGGTAGCTCCATCTTGTTCATCGGTTTGTGTTGCCTATTGTTTTGCATTATTTTACTACTGACTGGTTATCACAGATTGTGGTGTCGATAGATACTCTGGTTGTTCAATGTAAGTGAATCTACCGCAGTCTTCTAGTTCCTTTGTACTTTCCTCTATGTTCTTGTCATCAACATCATCAACACAAACATTAGTACTTTCAATTATCTTATTTGTAACCTTATTCAGACATTTATATGCTTTACTTGTGGAGGAATATCCCAAAAATATCCCTTCATCTCCTTTTGAATCAAATTTTCCATTTCTCTCATCTTTTAGAATAAAGCATTTACTTCCAAAAATCCTGAAATAACTTACAGTAGGTTTGTGTCCAAACCATAACTCATAGGGTGTCCAGTTGGTATCCTTCTTCAATTTTACTCGGTTAATCTAACATATACAACTGTACTGATAGCTTCTCTCCAATATGTCTAAGCAACATTCTTCTGTATCATCAATGTTCTAACATAGTCAATTATTGACCTATTCCTTATTTTAGCAATGCCATTTTGTTGAGGTGTCCTCGATGCAGAGACCTATCTTTTAATACCATAATCATTATAGAAATTAGTAAATTCATCAGAGATAAATTCACCTCCTCTATCAGATATTAAGAATTTTATTTCTTTTCCAGTCTCTTTCTCTACCTTAGCTTTATACCATTTAAACATCTTAAAAGATTTAGATTTCTCTTTCAATAACATAACAATCATCAATCTAGTATAATCATCAACAAAAAGAATAAAATATCTATCACCATAATGGCTCGGAGTTCTCATAGGACCACACAAGTCAGTATGAACCAACTCAAGTATCTTCTTTGTTGAGTAGTCTTTGCTTTTGAAACTAGACTTAGTCACCTTACCTTTCTGACATTCATGGCACATGGCATGATCAGGTTTTGAAAAGTTAGGCAATCCTCTAACTCTTTTCTTTTTACTAATCTTGATCATGTTGTCAAAGCTCACATGGCATAACCTTTTGTGCCACAACCATGCCTCTTCATCCTTTATTAACAAACAAGAAGACTGATCCATATCAAGATAGAATAGATTACCTCTAGATTGTGTACCAATTCTGACAAGTCTTCCTTCATCATCATAAATCTTCACCTTTTTGTGCTCAAAAGCTAGTTAGTGGCCTGAATTGTTCAACTAAGCCACACTTAACAAGTTATAGTTCAGTCCATCTACCCAATATGCATTTTCACATTTTATTCTATCATTGATCATCAGTGAACCTTTACCTCTTACCATACAAGGTGCATCATTTCCCATTCTCACAGATCCTCCCTTGTATTCATTAAATTGATCAAACTTTTCTTCATCACCGGTCATATGATGTGTACAACCATTGTATATGATCCATGTACCATTTTTGCTTACTTAAGAGATTAGTGTTGTCTCTTCATGTTTCTCTTCTTCTTCTAAGTCATCTTTCATAGCAACAAATACTACTTCTATATCATCATCAAAATTAGATTCAGTTTCAATATCTTCAGCTATGTAACATACCTTTTTTCCTTTATCATCTCAGTTGTCTCTATTATTGTGTCGATAGCCTCTGTTGACTCTTCTCCCATAGCTTCCTTCATATCAGTCTTTGGATTTATCATCATCTTTCTTCTGTGGACATCTAGTAGCTATGTGACCAACTTCCTTACAATTAAAACATGCCAAAGGTAGCTTACCTCTATACCTTCCTTTTCCTTTGGGAAATCTTCTGGCCATAAGAGCTTCTAGCTCATCAAATTCATCATCAGTATTGCCATCACTGTCATTATTCCTATTAATCCTGCTAGACTTACCAATCTTCAAGGAAGACATGAAAGTGGATTCAACAGAAGGAACAACACTATTATCAAAGTTATTTAATTCAAAGGTTGTAATTTTACCAATCAAAGTGTCAAGAGTAAGGTTGGATGTAGCTCTTGTTTCATGAATTGTAGAGATCCTGATTGTATAAACTAGTAGCAAAGTTTTAAGAATCTTGCTTATCACTCTTTCATTGTCAATAACTCCATTTGATGCTCTAATAGCATATACTACCTTTTTTAGTCTATTTGAGTACTGCACAATGTTCTCACCTTCTTTCATCCTCATATCATCGAATCTACCTCTCAGACTTTTATCTCGGGCTCTTTTGACATTCAAATCTCCACTGTATATTAGATTTAACTTGTTCCAAATGGCTTTGGCAATAGTGCATCCCTTGATATCTTCAAATTCAAAATTGGTACAAGCAGTAGCAAGTTCCATCATAGTGATATTGTGTTCATACCTGTCTCTCAGTTGATCAAGGGTCAGGGGACCAATGGTCGGTTGTATGTAGCCATTCTCCATTAGATCTAGTGTAGAATTCCCAATTCTAGATATGTGTAGCTTCATCCAGCTTCGCCATACTATGAAGTTCTCTTTGTTCAGTTTTGGTACTTCCCTCTTACACATCTTGAAACCTTTGTGCTTAAGTCCTTAAAACTCTATTCTAAGCAACCACAACTCTGATACCAATTGTTATAATAAATGAGAGGGGGGTGAATTAGTTAATTAGTGTCCCAAAATCAAAATGTATAATTCAAAAACAAATTCTTCAATTTCTGCTACTCAGTAAACAAAAATGCTCTCATTGTCTGTGCTTTTACCAATTACCAGTCCAATACTTATAATAGTTACCGATCAAATCTGACATGAAATATGCAAAGTATGATAACAAACAAATATCACAATCAACACATAATACAAGATATTTAACATGGAAACCCTATAAAGGGAAAAACCACCTGGGACCGGCAACCCAAAATATTAACTCTTCTAAAGTGAGGTCGGTGAAGACCCAACCCTGTTAAAGGTTTACAAACACACTGTTAGGTGTGACCTTGTTAGAGGATTTTAGACTAGAAGTTATCCTCCAACCAGCATTCACTATGTGGTTCACAAGATAACAATGTTCATTCTATGAATGATACATCATAAGACTTTTCTTAGTCCACTCGGTTAAGAGATTTTGACTGTATAAAATGGTTAAATATGTAACAGTAAATGATCTACCTTAATACAACTTCAATTATAGATTATAGACCAATATTTAGCTCTTACAAATCTTTCTGATCAATATTTCACTTCAGTTTCAACACTATATCAACTTACTATCCATCGGTAATTACTCTCTATAGCTCAGTATTTGTTCTGCAGCTTGGTTCTTACTAACTAGTTGATCAGAATGCATGACAACTTATTCACATGATAATCCTGTAGTATCTTCTTCTTTCAGCATTAGTTTCATAATGAAACCTTATTCTCTTATATAGACGAGTAAATTGTTTTCCTTTTTTATCCATCAGATTTTGCTACTTAATCACATTCATTGATTTTTCCACTTTAGACTTCCTTGGTTGATGTGTCAATAACATGTTTCAATATGTTCCATCAGATCTTCTTTTAATTTTGTTAGTTGTCGATATTCATAAAAAACATTATTTGTTATCACTGAAATTGAGGTACTTTACAGCTCATCAATCTTAGCAACTAAACTAATCATTTAATTCATTTGGTTTTTCTCGATTAACAAATAAATGTGTTGGTGAACACAAGCTTGGTTAACACTATTCTCGATATACACTACACTCCGTCGATGTATACTGCAAAATGCTTCATTTATTGACAACACTACTTTGTGTCTTTCAACTCTATTCTTCATCATCGATGAATGCAACATAATAAATTCAATATCATAAGTCAATGAACTTATGCATAAGTTACTCAATGTGTTCCTCATCCTCATCTAACTTGTACATCTTCCTCATGTAGATTTCTCTATTCTTCATCTTTTCACCTTTCTTCAGATGTTTCGGTATAGTAACTTACAAGATAAGTGTTGTCAAACTAGTTGACATCAATGACAACATAATACTGATTTAATCATATTACATATCTAATCAACAACTCCTCAGTGATCTTTAATCATAGATTCTTCAATCAGATTCCAAATCAGTTGTAGTCCAACACCATGGACTCATAAGAATACACACAGCCAAATACGAAGCATCATCATCCTGGCCCACCTATGGTGTTGACATTACATTTATACAACACTCTTAACTTTATGCCCTTAGCCTTTAATTTAATCACCCAACTACGAGACGATATGAGCCATCGATTAATCCTGAAAGAATCAATGTTTAAATAGAAAACATTGTGCATTTTCAGCACCCCATGACCATTGGTATACTTGACGACCAAAATTGAATAAACGGTAATCACAGTGGATTTTTGGAAATTCAAAAATACTGAATACAGGCTAGAATTTTGCAAATGTGAATAAAAAATGATAACCTTTTTGATCTGTATGAAATTTTCAACATAATTTGGAATATAAAATCATGTTCTTGTGAATCTAATTTTGATGAAGTCCTTTGTTTTTTATGTCTTTAGTGTATTTTGTATGGTGCTTGGTTTCTTCCAATAAACATTGTGTATTTTCAGTGTACTGGTAAGCACATTGTAGGGACCCCATTTATCAATAAGTTTATATATTTGTGTTTTGTAGTTGAAATATAGAAATTTAATGCTATATCACTACCTTTTTGATGCCAAAAACTCTTTGTGAAGAAAAAATTATACTGTTTAGATTATCTTCTATGCAATTGCATTTGCAGACCTCACAGTATAAACATGAACAACATCTAAATGAAACAAAAGGCCAAACATTATTATAACTTTGTAAGTTGACTTTAACACATTGTTTACAGAGGAAATCACCCCAAGGCATATAACTAATTGTACTTATTCAAAATTTTTCAATGCAAAATTGATGCCCATAGTAAATACAACATAAACCAACTTCTCATGCAAGATCACTAAAACAATTTTTATGTTCCTCACTAAAAATCACTTCACAATAATTGTATATCATGGCAAGTTTGTATGTAATTGTCTGTTGAGTATATATATTAGAAAGAAAATTCATACAATTCTATTCAAATACAATATAAAGGAACTTGACATAATTAAAGAAAATTAATTCTCTTGGTTATCAATTCATGAGATTAATGAGATTTCAGTTGAATGTTTCATAAGTCACAACACAACTATAATTGAATTTAACTTTACCCTATGAAAGACCAATCACAGATGATAGGAGAGGCAAATAGAATTTGAGATGTGTCTTGATGTTCTAAACATTCATTGATTCTCCATTGCTATGATAGAACATTCAACCTTGAAACCATAAACTAAAAACTTTAATTGGTTTTCTTTCATATTGCAGATTATAAAAACCTTGATCAATATAACCAAACATTTATTAACCCTCCATTTCTATGATAGAACATTCAACCTTTCAACCATAAACTAAAATACTTCAACTATTTTTTATCTATATTGTTGATTATAACATCATTAACCAATCTACATTAATAAGAAATATACTTGCTCAGGCCAGTGCCTTATCCATTGGGCAAATAACTATGAATTAGAAAGGATACAAAGACCTAAAAATATTATATGTTCATAGCCATAAACACATCCACCCAAATCCCTCAATGCTTACAAATAATCCTTATGCAAACCAAGATGAACTTATACCCCACTAAAGAAATATTTAATCTAATATTTGATCAGAACTCAAGAATGAAAATACATACATAAAAGATATGCAATGAACTAGAAAGTTCAAAATTCATAAGACTTGACATAGAGGAGAGATAAGAACCTAATATTTCTTTTATGTATAATGAACTGTGTCCTTGTATATTATTTGCATCGTAATAAAAGCTTGTAAAAAATAGAAAAAACCTGTAACATTTTATCTTATATTGACAAAACTAATACAAAATCTTACAATCTTGACTGAGACTAGGGTTTCAAAAATAAACTCTCTCAACACCTAACCTCAATTCCTCTAAATGATCATGAGAAATCCTTTTATATGATAAGGATTGCAACAAGCATCTGATTATTTTAGGGCAAACAAAAACTTAACCTAAAAACTCAACAACCACACAAGGTTTACAATAAATGACCAAAATTTGATATGGGAGGCCATCTACAAGTAGCTAGACAAACCAATCACCTCCTTTGAGTCTTCATTCATATCCCTGAGCCCTTCAACCAATCTGATTGTCTCAATCTTCAAAACTTCCCTGTAATAAATACATGTTGATTCTCACCAACTAAAAATTTGAACCACTTGCTTTTAATTCCTCCAAGTAGTAGGTGGTGTACTTTCTTTCTCTACATGGGGAATGTACTATTACCAAAAAGAATTGAATTTTTCTTCACTTGGGAATGGGTAACCAGTAACTTCATCCTTTCTTCTTGATAACCCATTCCATCTATTCTCCATATGTTTTATCTCTTCCTTTATGAAATTAAATTTGGATTTGGCAGCTACTAATACTTCAATTATTTGGGTGAAGAAAGGAGTATTTTGTAGAGTTAAAACACTATTCATCTTGATTGACATCTCATCATCTAACTATGCTTTCAATTTAACCAACTCTTTCAGCTTGCCACTGTGTTTGAAAACTCCCAGAATTAACTCACAAATGCCAACAATCAATTCCCTCTTCAGAAGATTTTATTTTCTTTCAAAATCATCCATAACTATCCTATACTCTACCAAACCCTTTACAAATTTGTGCAATGGTTTTATTATTTGGTCAGGATTAACTTGACCCTTAGAATATATAACCTCTTCCCATGATCAGACATCATTGTAGGCTCAAGGCTGGTAGAAAACTACATCACTGTCTCCCTAACCTTTTCCTCATATTTCTAATCTACAGTGCACTTGGATTTCATATGAGTGTCCCTTTCTTTATTCAAGTTTTCCCTAATCTCTTTCAATCTTTCCTTATCCTTCATCAATTGTTGCTTCTCCTAGCTAACTTTGGCTTCTAAATCTAACTATGGGAATTGAGGAGGGAACTCAATAATCAGACTAGTGGAGGAAGAAACTATAGGCTGGTTGGCAAGTAACAATTGAGGGGACCTGTGATCTTGTGGTTTGGTCAATTGCACAATTAACTTGTCTTTTTCTATCACCATTACCTTTAAATCATTGTATGCTTTAAGAATAGTCTCAAATTTTATTCTCTTCTCCTCTTTCTCCTGGGCTTCCCTCTCTGCAACTTTAATATTGAACTTTGCAATTTCCAAAACTATATTGGAAGCCTCAACAATTGAAGTATCCCCTACTCTCTTGACTAGCAAGTTTCCTGTGTATTCAGAGGGGTATACCTCATTCCTCTTTCTACTTTCTTCTCTCTTAAGAGACCATATCACAAAAGAAGCATGGTCATCAGAAAATACGACTCCCTTGGTAGCTTGTTGTGCCTCCTTAATGGTATAATGCATAGTGGTCATACTTTTCCTTACAACATCAACAACTACTACATCTTCTATATCCCACTCAGTGAGAATAATCACACCTGCAGTATGGACCATGGCTCTACCTTCTTCTGGGGTCATCTTCTCAAATTTTCTCATCATCTTGTCATCTCCCCCTTTGTCTCATTTTCTATATCATTTTCATCCCTATTAGGGAACTCTTATTTTTTATTCTCACAAATCTCTTTATATTGGTTGATATGCATCCTCCATAGAAATTGAAGGAATGCCCTAGCCTTAACAAAATTATCATCAGACAAAAAGTTATCACTAACATGCTCTACTATAGCATCTAGTTCCTTACTTGAGAACTCAGACATAGTGAGATCCATCTCTTCTTTCTTGGGTCCCTCCAACATTCCCTCCTAAATTTCTTCATTAGTTAAAAAAATCTACCCCTCACTACTCATTTGCACCAGTTTCTCAACAACTCCTTGTTCATTCAAATGTAGTGGGGACTAACATGAAGATAATATATCCTCTTGTGGTTGAACCACTTCCTCTTTCCTTTGCATCTTTGGAGAGGGTTTCACATCAAAGGTATCATCTATAGGTCTCTTCCCTTTGGAAGTGGATGGTATATGCATAGTTTTGTGTTGCACATGCAATACAACATTATATCACTACCTTTTTTGGATAGTGTAAGTTCCTCAAGCAACAAGCTTGACATACCCAAGCTAACTCAAAATCTTTTTTTCCCTGTCTTGATTAGCCTGAATCATGGCATTTTTCTTCTCACTCATGGCTTGCATGATCCCTTCAAAATTCCCAATTAGAGCCTTAATCTTTTTTGCCCAAGGCTGAGAATCCTTTAATGGGTCATAACCTTTATCAAAAATTTGAATAAAATCTAAGGTCTTCTTATAGACCAACCATTTTTCCTTCTTTACTTCCTGATCTTGACATTTGAATTCATTTCTAATTATCTCCTCTGGGAAATTGAATCGGTTTTCCATGGAGACACACCTTGTTCTTTCTCTAAACATTCCATTGATAAAACCCTCATTATCAACACACCTAGAAACAATAGTAGCCATCATGTAGGGTTGCAAGACCTTATTGAGGTGTACCCAACCACCTTTAGTGATAAAAAATTTGGTGGGCTATTGTAACAGTAGGAAAGAGAGTTCCCCTTTCTTTTCTAGTCAAGGCTACCTCTTGCAACCCACCAAGCTGTCATAAAATTTTTGCAAACCCCACCTTCAAGGGGACTTGATATGGAAACACATTGGGTGTTCCCCTGAATCCATAAACTCTGAAGATTGTAGAAATTGGATACATGATTATATCACAAAAATTATGCACTATGGTAATGTATTTTGCATATTCCTTTGGTCTAATCAATCTTAATAACCCTTTAGGAATTTTTGGGTTCTCCAAAAATAATAATGTCCTAAGCTTAGAGGAAAAATTTCTATCAAAAATGATAAAACTAGCATCAGCTCAATCCCATGACAACTCAGTACTCCACAATTGGATAGGCGGTGACTCACCATTTCTTCACTACATAATCTCCACAGTTTGACTAAAGAAATTCACACCCTTGTACAAGACCATATGCATCAGCATAGAATGCCATCCAAATGACCTGTCAACCTTAAAATTATGAATTCCCAACAAACCTTGGTAAATCAACTCAGTAACAAAAGGGGAAAAGTAAAAAATAACTTCCAAGTACAGGTGTAAGACATGAACCATGATGAACATATAATGAATTGGCATTTTTGTTTCCTCATCCTCACCAGAGATGCAAGCTAGAGACTTGTACATGTCATGTTCTCTTAAAGTAAAGAGATCTAACTGGATTGGCTCTTGAGTACTTGAACTAACCACACACAATGTATCAATCTTTTTAAAAACCTCCCTCAAGGGCCCTGACTTGAAGTAATCTCTCTGCGCTTCATAAACCTTCATTAAGCTATCAAAATCAATCTCTTCTAGACAAGTGGAAGGATCATTCAGTGAGAACACCTCTCTTATTTCATATGTTGTTATGCTAATCAAAACATTTCCATCCACATCCCTTACCACCCTTGGCACTAGATCATAATATTTTGCTACTTGCAAGAGGATATTTGTATCCATAGAAACACCTGGCACAACCAACTTTCCAACATTCAATTGACATAGGTTACTATGAGGTGCACATGCATTTCTCTATGAATATGCAGTCTTAAACAAGGTCAGCTCAGTGTATCTATCTCCAACCTTAAGATCTCTTGTCCACATACCCCTATCACATAATCCTTCCCCTACCAGATTTCTAGGATTTTTTGGAGCCATCTCCTTCATCTTTGAGGCATCATTTTTAGAAGGAGGAAACAACTGAAGTAAATCATCATAGACAACTCTCTCATGATAATCAATTTTTCCCTTAAACTCTCAGCGTGGTGCCATATTTAACAACTAGGGTTTGAATGAAAAAATCTACATGAAATGATAAAAAAACCAATATTCTAAGCCTTCACAAATTATAATTCACTAGCACTAGAGTCACAAATACAAATAGTTCAAATATCATAGTAAAAACACATACCACCTTTCAAAAATATTTGCAGACTAAAGCGCAAAGAGAAAATTCTTTTCGCCTAAGAGCTCTAGAGACAATGTGCCATTTGAAAAGATCATTACTTTCCTTATACCCTTGTCAATATTTTGTATTTAATTTACATGGTATGCCATTAAACCATCAACGTTGAAAAACTAGCACTTACAACATTCACAGAGCACATCACAGCTTGGACTTCAAAATTTAAAACTTGGTCATCGATTTTCCTTTCCTTAGCACATCAGACGGTTGTCCTAAAGCTGACCAACTAAGACTTTTATATTCCCTAGGTGAACTTACAAATGAAAATATTTCATTTTAGATTATGCATGAAATTTATGCCACTTGTCTTCAAGGAATAATGCCTACCATAGGATTTTCTTGTAAGTAAAGACTCTTTACCACTCACCCGCCTAACATTAACTGTTAGAAAAAATTAACCATGTGGTCTCAACAAAGGCTTCGTTAATATGTAGTCCCACCAGTAACTTGAGGAAAAATGTCAACTAGGCATGATCCCGTAAAGATATAAAACTTGTACCTTGGGGTTTGTGGGATAATGACCACCATGAGATCTAAAAAGAGCTGATGGTCAAGATAAAATAGGGTAAGCTCTTATGTAAAAGACATAAGTTCAAATGGGGATGTTTAATTTTTCTGACCCATGAACCTATAGTCGACAACTTATAACCCTTTTTAAAAAGAACATGCAGAAAATTGAAATTAAGTGACCGAAAAAGGTAACAAAGAATTAGAACAATGGTCATAAACTTAGGGATTTTTCAAAATGGAAGAACTAGGGCATATAGAAAACAAAAAAATTTCAAGGTTTTTAAACATCATTGGCCAAAATTTCAAATAGGACTAACACAAACCAAAACTCAAAACTGTGGCCTTTTCTTCCTTTAGGAAGTAGGTGGAGTACTATCCTTTTCTACATGAGATGAGTACTGGTTCTGCCAAGCATTGAACACTTCTTCATCTAGGAATGGGTAATCACTAATCTCGGCTTTTTTGCCAGAAAATTCATGAAATTTATTCTCCACCTATTTGATCTCCTTCTTTAGGTACTCAAACTTGGATTTGGCCCCTTCTATTACCTCAACTATTTGGACAAAGAAAAGAGTATTCTCCAGAGTTAGGATACTATTCATCCTTACTGAAAACTCATCATCTAACTTTGTCATCCATTTTTCCAACTCTTTCAACTTTCCATTCCACTTAAAAATGCCCTGAATTAACTCACAATTAATGAAAATCAATTCCTTCTTTAAGAGACTGGACTTTCTTTCCAAATCATCCATCCCTATTTGGTACTCCACCAATCCTTTTACAAATTTATGTAAAGGCTTTATTAGAGGGTCAGGACTATCCTAACCCTTAAAGGAAAAATAAAATAACTTTAGGCTTGAGTTCCTTTCCACCCATTTATCCAAAACTGGCTTCAATTCAGCCTTTTCTTGTAACAAAGAACTCAAAACATTTTCCATCCTCTTTGCATGATCATGTAGCATAATAGGCTCCAAGCCTTGAGTAAATTGAAGTACCATTTCCTTGACCATCTCCTCCTATTTTTGGTCAGTTAAGATCTTAGCCTTCCTATGTTGATCTCTTTCCTATGCCAAGCTTTCTCTAATTTATTTGAATCTCTCTCTTTCGTCCTCAAGATTTTGTTTCTCCCAACTTACCATTGCTTCAATATCTATCTCAAGGAATGGAGATGGAGGGAATTCAATAATTGGACTAGACAAAGAAGCAAATGTAGGCTAGTTGGAAAGCAACAATTGAGGGAACCTATGATCCTCTGGCCCTATCAATTGTGCAATTAGTTTATCTTTCTCTATTACCACCACCTTTAAATCATTGTAAGCTTTCAGAATGGTGTCAAGTTTTATTATTTTCTCCTCCTTCTCCTATGGTTCCTTCTCTGTAACTTTGAGATTGAATTTTGTAGTCTCCCAGACTACACTGGAAGCTTCAACAATTGAAGTATCCCCAACCCTCTTAACTAGCAAGTTCCTTGAGTATTATGTGGGGTATACTTCATTTATTTACCTATTTTTCTCTCTCTTGAGGGACCACATCACAAGGTGAGCATGGTCATCATAAAAAACCACTCCCTTGGTAGCTTGTTGTGCCTCCTCAATACTAGAGTTAATAATGGTCATCTTCTTCCTTACAACATCAAAAACTACTGCATCATATATATCCCACTCAGAGAGAATCATCACTCCTGCAGTATGAACCATAGCTCTACCTTCATCTGGGGTCATCTTTTCAAATTTCTTCATCAGTTCCCCCTTTATTTCAGCTTCTATATCATTTATGTCCCTATCAAGGAAGTCTTCCTTTTTCTTCTCACATAATTCCTTGTATTGATTAATATGCATTCTCCACAAAAATTCAAGGAATGCCCTAGCTTTAATAAAACTATAATCTGACAAAAAACTATCACTGGCCTACTTTATTATTGAGTCTAGTTCTTTACCTGAGAACTCAGACATAATGACTTCCATCTCTACTTTATTGGGTGCCTTTGGCATCCCTTCTTGTAACTCTTCATTAATTACAAAAAAAGGTCCCTCACTACTCATTAGTACCACTTACTCAAAAAATCCTTGTGTTGGACTACAACTGATTTAGATGGAGAGATTGTCAGAATCTTATTGAAGAATCTATGATTAAAGATCACTGAGAAGTTATTTATTAGATATGCAATATGATTAAATTAGTATTATATTGTCATTGATATCAACTAGCTTGGCAGTGCTTATCTTGTAAGTTACTATACTGATACATCTAAAGAAAGGTGAAAGAGATGAAGAATAGAGAAATCTACATGAGAAAAGATGTACATGTCAGATGAGGATGAGGAACACATTAGGTAACTTTTTGATGAGACTATGATCATATGATATTGACTTTATTATGTTGTATTCATCTAAGATGAAGAATAGAATTGAAAGACACAAATCAGTGTTGTCAGTAAATGAAGCATTTTGCAGTATACACCAATAGAGTGAAGTGTATACCAAGCACAGTATTAACCAAGTGTGTGTTCACCGACACATTTCTTTGTTAACCTAGCAGAATAGAGTGAATTAAATGATTAGTTTAGCGAATAAGATTGATGAGTTGGAAAGTGTATGAAATCAAGGTAACAGATAAAGTTTGTTATGAAGATCGACGACTAACATAATTGAAGGAAAATCTAAAGAAGCAGACTGAAATGAGTTATTGACACATCAATCAAGAAAGATTAAAGTGGCAAAATCAATGAAGATGATTAAGCGGCAAAATCTAATGGACAGAAAGAAAATGATTTAGTCATCTATATAAGAGACTAGGGTTTCATTATGAAACTAATGTCGAAAGAAGAAGATACTGCAAGATTATCGCGTGAAAAAATTTTCATGCATTTGGATCATACTAGTTAGTAAGAACCGAGCTGCAGAATAATTATCGACCTACAGAGAGTTATTACCGATGCATAGTAAGTTGATACAATGTTGAATCTGAAGTGAAATAGTGATCAGAAGAATTTGTATGAGCTAAATATTGGTCTATAATCTATAATTGAATTTGTATTAAGGTAGATCATTTACTATTACATATTTAACCATTGCAAATAGTCAAAATCTTTTAACCGAGTAGACTCTGAAAGTCTTATTATGTATCATTCATAGAATGAACATTGTTATCCTGTCAACCCCATAGTGAATGCTGGTTGGATGATAACTACTAATCTAAAATCCTCTAACAAAGTCACACATGATAGTGTGTTTGTAAACCTTTAATAGGTTTGGGTCTTCACCGACCTCACTTTAGAAGAGTGAACAATTTTTGGGTTACTGGTCCCAGGTGGTTTTCCCTTTACAGGGTTTCCACATGAAATCTCTTGTGTTATGTGTTGATTGTGATATTTGTTTGTTATCATACTTTTCATATTACATGTTAGATTTGATCGGTAATAGTTATAAGTATTAAGACTGGTAATTGGTAAAAGCACAGATAATGAATGGATTTTGTTTACTAAGGAGTAGAAATTGAAGATTTTGATTTGAATTATACATTTTGTTTTTCGGACACTAGATAACTGATTCACCCCCCTCTTAGTTATTCTAACAATTGGTATCAGAGCTGTGGTTGCTTAGAATAGAGTTTTAAGGACTTAAGCACAAAGATCTCAAGATGTATAAGAGGGAAGTACCAAAATTGAACAAAGAAAACTTTACAGTTTGGCAGAGCCGAATGAAGCTACACGTATCTAGAATTGGAAATTCAGCACTAGATCTAATGTTGAATGGCTACATACAACCGCCCACTGGCCCTCTAACCCTTGATCAACTAAGAGACAGGCATGAACATAATATCACTATGGTGGAACTTGTTGCTGCCTGTACCAATGTTGAATTTGAAGACATTAAAAGATGCACTACTACCAAAGAGATGTGGGACAAGTTAAATCTAATGTATAGTGGAGATCTAAATGTCAAAAGAGCCCAAGCTGAAAGTCTAAGTGGCAGATTTGATGATATGAGGATGCAAGAAGGTGAGAACATTATGCAGTACTCAAATAGACTGAAAGAGGTAGTACATGCTATTAGAGCATTAGATGGATTCATAGATAATGAAACAATGATAAGCAAGATTCTCAAAACTCTACTGCCATTTTATGCAATCAGGATCTCTACAATTCATGAAACAAGAGCTACATCCAACCTTACTCTTGATACTTTGATTGGTAAAATCACAACTTATAATTGAATAATTTTGATAACAGTGTTGTTTCCCCTATTGAATCAGCTTTCATGTCTTCTCTGAAGATTGGTAAATCTAGTAGGAATAATAAGAATCATGATAGTGATGGCAATACCGATGATGAACTTGATGAGCTAGAAGCTCTTATGGCCAAAATATTTCCCAAAGGAAAAGGAAGGTATAGAGGTAAGCTACCTTCAGCATGTTTCAATTATAAAGATGTTGGTCACATTGATGCTAGATGTCCACAGAAGAAAGATGATGATAGATCCAAAGACTGATCTAAAGGAAGCTATGGGAGAAGAGTTAATAGAGGCTACCAACACAATAACAGAGACAATCGAGATGATAAAGGTAAAAAGGTATGTTACATAGCCAAAGATATTGAAACTAAATCTGATTCTGATGATGATAGAAGTTGTATTTGTTGCTATGAAAGATGACTCAGAAGAAGAAGAGAAACATGAAGAGACAACAATGATCTCTAAAGTAAGCAAAAATGATACATGGATCATAGACAGTGGATGTACACATCATATCACCGGTGATGTAGAAAATTTTGATCAGCTTGTAGAATATAATGGAGGATCTATGAGAATGGGAAATGATGCACCTTGTATGGTAAGAGGTAAAGGTTTTCTTATGATCAATGATAGAATAAAATGTGAAAATGCATACTGGGTAGATGGACTAAACTATAACTTGTTAAGTGTGGCTCATCTAAACAATTCAGGCCACCGACTAGCTTTTGAGAGCAAAAGGGTGAAGATTTATGATGAAGAAGGAAGACTTGTCGGTACTGGTACACAATCTAGAGGTAATCTATTCTATCTTGATATGGATCAGTCTTCTTGTTTGTTAATAAAGGATGAAGATGCTTGGTTGTGGCACAAAAGGTTATGCCATGTGAACTTTGACAACATGAACAAGATTATTAAAAAGAAAAGAGTTAGAGGATTGCCTAACTTGACAAAAACTGATAATGCCATGTGCCACGAATGTTAGAAAGGTAAGATGACTAAGTCTAGTTTCAAAAGCAAAGACTACTCAACAAAGAAGATACTTGAGTTGGTTCATACTGATTTGTGTGGTCCTATGAGAACTCAGAGTTATTATGGTGATAGATACTTTATTCTTTTTGTTGATGATTATACTAGATTGATGATTGTTATGTTCCTAAAAGAGAAATCTAAAGCTTTTAAAATGTTCAAATGGTATAAAGCTAAGGTAGAAAAAGAGACTAGAAAAGAAATAAAATGCTTAAGATCTAATAGAGGAGGTGAATTTATCTCTGATGAATTTACTAATTTCTATAATTAGCATGGAATTAAGAGACATGTCTCTACACCGAGGACACCTCAGCAAAATGGCATTGCTAAAATAAGGAACAAGTTTATAATTGATTGTGCAGGAACAGTTGTGTATGTTCTTAACTGAGTACAACTGAAGAAGGACACCAACCGAACACCTTATGAAGTATGGTTTGGACACAAACCTACTGTAAGTTATTTCAGAATTTTTGGAAGTAAATGATTTATTTTGAAGGATGAGAGAAATGGTAAATTTGACTCTAAAGGAGATGAAGGGATATTTTTGGGATATTCCACTACAAGTAAAGCATACAAATGTCTGAATAAGGTTACAAATAAGATAGTTGAAAGTACTAATGTTCATGTTGATGAGTTTAATGACAAAGACATAGAGAAAAGTACAAAGGAACTAGAAGACTATGGTAGACTCACTTACATTGAACACCTAGAGTATCTATCGACGTTGTAGGCTATGTCAATCAGTCAGCAGGGAAATAATGCAAGACAACAACCAACACAAATTGATGAACAAGATGGAGCTACCAAGCAAGGAAATGAACCTGAACGAGATGAGCAAGAAAGGAGAAACCAAGTTCTAGCTAGTTTTGTCAGAAGACATCATCCTAAGACATAAATCATTGGAGACAGACATGCTGGAATGCAGACTAGAAGCAAAACAAGACAAGGTACATGTCTAGTTTGTGAATTTGAACCTCAAACTATGAAAGTTGCATTAGAAAATGAAGAATGCGTCAATGAAATGAAGGAAGAGATAGAGAAAATATAAAAGAACAAAACTTGGTCCTTAGTACCCTGACCAAAAGATAAGAATGTTATCGGTACTAAGTGGATATTCAGAAATAAATTGAATGAAAATGGTGAAGTCACAAGAAATAAAGCAAGATTAGTCTACAAGGGATATGCATAGGAAGAAGGCATTGACTATGGTGAAACATTTTCACCTGTTGCTAGATTGGAAGGAGTTAGAGTGCTGCTTGCATATGCTGCACACAAGAAATTCAAAGTCTATCAAATGGATGTCAAGTCAGCTTTTTTGAATGGTATACTTGAAGAAGAGGTCTAGATTGAATAACCTGAAGGATTAGTTGATCCAGTCAACAAAGACATGGTATGTAGATTGCATAAAGCTTTATATGGTTTGAAGCAAGCACTAAGAGCTTGGTATGAAAGACTACATACTTACTTGTTAAGTATTAGATTTATTAGAACAAGTGAAAACAACAATCTGTATATGAAAGGTGACACTGATGACACTATTATCATTACTGAAATATTTGTAGATGATATTATTTTTGGAGGTTCAGATCATGTGTGTAAGTCATTTGTTGATGAAATGCAAAAGGAATTTGAAATGTCTATGTTTGGAGAGATTAAATTCTTTCTAGGACTACAAGTGATTCAACAGAGTGATGGCATATTCATCACAGAGTCTAAATACATAAAGGAAGTCTTGAAGACATTTGGCATGGAAGATGCTAAACCTATGGGAACACTGATGGCTACTGGATGAAAATTGACAAAGGAGGATGAAACTACAGAGGTAAATCAGACACTTTACTGATCCATGATTGGTAAATTAATGTATGTAGTTCACAGTAGACCAGATATAGCAAATGCTATAGGAATTGTTGCTAGATTTTTTGCTAATCCTAGAGAATCTCACATGAGTGCTACTAAAAGAATCTTAAGATACCTGAAGAAAATAGAGAATTATGGATTATGGTATCCTAAGGAAGGGAAGTTTGAACTGAAAGTTTACACCGATGCTGATTGGGCTAGAAATGTGGATGATAGAAAAAGCACCACTGGAGGATCATTTTTCTTTGGTGAAAGACTTGTAACCTGGACAAGTAAAAAGAAAGCTTGTATTTCTTATTCTATAGCTAAAGTAGAGTATGTTGCTGCTGGTACTAACTATTCAAACATTGCCCACATCAAGCAAGTGTCTCAAGGGATGAATGAGGTAATCATTGACTCGGTGATCATATATTGTGACAACACTAGTGCCATAAATATCTCAAAGAATCCTGTGATGCACTCGAAAACAAAGCATATATCTATGAAGTATCATTAATTGAGAGAACAAGTGCAATAAAAGAAAGTGAAATTGGAATTTGTCACATCTAAAGAATAACTTGCAAATATCTTTACAAAGCCTCTACTGAAGGACACATTTGAATACTTGAGGTCTAGACTTGGGGTCTGTCCCCTGTCTATCAGTCACTAAGGTGATCTACATGTTGCATCAGCCTACTTTTATCAGAAGATCATTCATGTTGATGCAACATAGCTCACACTTTGAATCATTTTCAAGGTTGTGATTAAGTTTGGACAATTGAAACCGATTGGGATATCAGTATACAAAGATATAGAGGAAGATAGAACTGTTTGTTTATTTGTTTCTTTGGCATTGCTATCAAAGGGAGAGATAAATAATATGAAAAGGAGAGACACCGATGGAGAACTATCTAAGGGAGAGACAATCTAAATGAGACAAAGTATTGAAGATCAGTTATAGAGAACAGAAGTAGGAAAATATAGCATATCTGGTGATTGACATTACAAATGTTCAATAACATAGTGATTAAACATATTAAGCTACGGAGAGCTTCTATGAGAATTTTTTTATAGAGTTGTAGAATATATTTTTGGTATGTATATGGTACATTTCATATTACTTGAGTTGCCATCAATGCCCAAGGGAGAGATTGTTGGACTACAACTGATTTAGATGGAGAGATTATCAAAATCTGATTGAAGAATCTATGATTAAAGATCACTAAGAATTTATTGATTAGATATCCAATATGATTAAATTAGTATTATATTTTCATTGATGTCAACTATCTTGATAGTACTTATCTTGTAAGTTACTATACTGATACATCTAAAGAAAGGTGAAAGAGATGAAGAACAGAGAAATCTACATGAGAAAAGATGTACATGTCAGATGAGGATGAGGAACACATTGAGTAACTTTTTTATAAGACTATGATCATATGATATTGACTTTATTATGTTTTATTCATCTAAGATGAAGAATAGAATTGAAAGACACAAAGTAGTGTTGTCGGTAAATGAAGCATTTTGCAGTATACACCGATAGAGTGCAGTGTATACCGAGCATAGTATTAACCAAGCGTGTGTTCACCGACACATTTCTTTGTTAATTGAGTAGAACAAAATGAATTAAATGATTAGTTTAGCTAATAAGATTGATGAGCTGGAATGTGTATGAAATCAAGGTAACAGATAAAGTTTGTTATGAAGATCGACGACTAACATAATTGAAGGAAAATCTAAAGAAGCAGATTGAAATGAGTTATTGACACATCAGCTAAGAAAGCTTGAAGTGGAAAAATCAATGAAGATGATTAAACAAAAAAATTTGATGGACAAAAAAGAAAATGATTTACTCATCTATATAAGAGACTAGGGTTTCACTGTGAAACTAATGCCGGAAGAAGAAGATACTGCAGGATTATCGCGTGAAGAAGTTTTCATGCATTCTGATCATACTATTTAGTAATAACCGAGCTGTAGAACAATTATCGAGCTAGAGAGAGTTATTACTGATGGATAGTAAGTTGATACAGTGTTGAATCTGAAGTGAAATAGTGATCAAAAGAATTTGTATGAGCTAAATATTGGTCTGTAATCTATAATTGAAGTTGTATTGAGGTAGATCATTTACTGTTACATATTTAACCATTATAAATAGTCAAAATCTCTTAACTAAGTAGACTCTGAAAGTCTTATGATGTATCATTCATAGAATGAACATTGTTATCCTATCAACCCCATAGTGAATGCTGGTTGGACGATAACTACTAGTCTAAAATCCTCTAACAAGGTCACACCTAACAGTGTGTTTGTAAACCTTTAACAAGGTTGGGTCTTCACCGACCTCACTTCAGAAGAGTGAATAATTTTTGGGTTGTTGGTCCTAAGTGTTTTTTCCCTTTATAGGGTTTCCACATTAAATCTCTTGTGTTATGTGTTGATTGTGATATATGTTTTTTATCATACTTTTCATATTACATGTTAGATTTGATCAGTAATAGTTATAAGTATTAAGATTGGTAATCGGTAAAATCATAGACAGTGAATGTATTTTGTTTACCGAGGAGCAGAAATTGAAGATTTTGATTTGAATTATACATTTATTTTTTGGGACACTGGATAACTAATTCACCTCCCTCTTAGTTATTCTAACACCTTGCTCATCTAAATGTAGTGGGGATTGAGATGGAGAATACATATCTCCTCTAGGATGGGCCTCTTCACCTTATTTTCACCTCTTTGGAGATGGCTTCACATCAGGAACATCATCCATTGGTCTCTTCCCTTTGGAGGTTGATGGTATATCCTTAGTTGTCTACTGCACATGCAATACAACATTATATCCCTACCACTGTTGGGTAGTGTACATTCCCGTAGGAAAAAGCCCCGCATAAGCTAGTTGGCTTAGAATCCTTTTAGCCTTTTCTCAATTAGATTGGATTATAGCATGTTTCTTCTCATTTAAGGCCTACATGATTATGTCAAAATGCTCCATTAGAGCCTCAATTTTTCTTGCCCAAGGCTAGAAATTATTCAATGGGTCATAATTCTTGTCGAAAAGTTGGACAAAGTCCAAGGTTTTCTTATAAACCAACCACTTCTCTATCTTTCCTTCTTGTTCCTATAGCTTGAATTCATTCCTTATTATGTCCTCAGGAAAATTGAACTCATGTTCATTGTAGAGACACCTAGTTCTCTCTTTAAATATTTTGTTTATGAATCCTACATTGTCTGCACGCTTGGACATAGTAGTATGTAGCATGTAAGGCTGCAAGACCTTATTTAGATGTACCCAGTGACCCTTAGTGATCAAAAACTGGTGGCTAATGGTAATAGTGGGAAAAAGAGTTCTTCTATTCCTTCCTATCAAGGCTACCTCCTATAATCCACCCAGTTATCTCAAAATTTTTGCTAACCCAACCTTCAAGAGGACTTGCTATGGAAACACATAAGGTGTTCCTCTGAATCCATATATTTTGAAAACTACTGATACTAGATACATTATGACATCACCCCAATTATGTGCTATGGTGATGTCTCATACACACTACTATGGTCTAATTAGTTTTAATAACCCTTTAGGGATTCTTGGGTTTTTGAAAAACAACAATAAACTAAGCCTAGAGGCAAAATTTTTGTAAAAAATGACAAAGCTAGCATCAACATGGTCCCATGACAATTCGGTACTCCACAATTGAACAAGCTTCAATTCACCATCTCTCTTCTGCACTAGATCTCCATGGTCTGACTGAAGTAATCCACACCCTTATATAAAAACATGTGCATCAACACAGAGTACCACCCAAATGGCTTGTCAACACATAAATTATGAATTCCATCCAAACCTTGGTGAATCAAATCAACAATATAAGGAGAAAAATAAAAAATAATTGCCAAGGGGGGTTGTAATATATGAACCATCATGAACATATAGTGAATTGGCATATGTGTCTCTTTATCCTGACCAAATATGTATGCTAGTGACCTGTACATGCATTGTGCCCTCAGGCTAGAGAGATCTAATCTAATTGGCTTAGGGGTACTATGGTTAACCATACAAAAACTATCAACTTTACCAAAGCATTCCCTCAAGGGTCTTATTCTTAAGTAATCTCTTTGGGCATCATAAACTTTTATGAAATTATCCAAGTCTATCTCATCTCGAATCATAGAAGGATCATTTAAAGAGAACACATCTTAGATTTCACCCATAGTTATAATGATTAAAACACACCCATCTATATCCCTTACTATAGTCACCACTAGATCATAACTTGTTGCCACTTGCAAAAGGATATCTATGTCCATAAAAATATTGGGAACAACTAATTTTCCAACATCAAATTTCTAGATATTACTATTCAGTGCACATGCATTTCTTTGTGAGTATGCAGTCTTAAAGAGGGTCAACCTAGTTTTTCCAACTTTGGGATCCCTTTTCAATATTCCCTTATCATGCAATCCCTCCCCTATCTGTACACTAGGGTTCTTAGGTACTATTTCCTTCATTTTGGAGGCATCACATATGGATGGAGATAATAACTAAAATAAATCATCACAAACAATCCTCTTTTGATAATCAACTTCTCCCTTAAACTCTATGCACGGTGCCAACTTGACAACTAGGGTTCTAAGAAAATAAACTTTATGTAAAATGATAACAAAACGAGCACTTTAATCCCTTAAAATCTTAAATCATAGCACCACAATTGCAGATATGAACATCCCAAATACTTTAGTAGAATCACCTACCACCTTTTGAAACTACTTGCAGACTAAAGCACAGAGAGAAAACACCTTTCACCTGAGAGCTATGGAGACAAAGTGTTGTCTTAAATGATCATTTCTTGCCTTATACATTTGCTAATATTTTTCATTTACTTCACACGATACACCATTAAACCATTCATCATGAAAAGCTAGCACCTACAATGTTCACAGAAGGAAACAATTCACATCTCAGACTTCAAAAATTTAAAACTGAGCCATCGATCTTCAGTTTCCTAGTTCATCAGATGGCTATCGTGAATTTTTCCCTTACAAAATCAAGACACGGGTCAACAAACCGTGATCCCACTAGAAATGGTGGACAAGGGACAAATCGATAGGTGGCAATCAGTCATGATGTAGCAAAGATAAAATACCTACATCATGAGGTTCCATGGATAGCGACAACCATCAAAGCCAAAAAGATCTTACGGTCATGATATAAAGGAACATTGCGTAGGGTAATATTGGTCATAATCTTGCCACCAATGCACTACCATTTCATTTGAAAGGATCGAATGGTTAAAATAAAAAGAAAGAGACATAAAAGGTATGAACAACGCAAGAGGGACATGCAATTTTCTATTCAAACCCTTTGATTGATAACTTTAAAGTCACATGCAAAAATTAGGACTTAAGTGACCGAAAAAAGTAACGAAGGAATAGAACAAAAGACACAAATTTAGGGCTTTAGGAATGGGAAGACCTAGGGTTATGTAAATAAAAGGATTTTCATGATTTTTTCTCACTAAGGGAAAAAATGTTGAGCAATCCTAACAGGTATAGGGTTCAATTTGAATAAGGATTTTCTTTAAATTTCGTACATGGTTAGGGTTAAATTTTTTATAGTATTGAGTTTTAGGTTGGGTTAGGGTTAAAATTTGGTTCATTTTTATGGACAAAGTATAACTTAGTTAATGATTATGGCTCAATTTGGTTAAATGTTCAAATAGTTTTAAGGTTATGGTTTAATTTGGTTTACTATTATGATTAGGGTTTGAGTTTATTATTAGATTGTACACACACATGACAATGTGTGAATGATTTTTTATATATATACAAACATATAAAAAATTAAACAACCCTTAATTTAGAAATATAAAAATATCAGGTAAACTATAAATTGGTAAACTATTGGCAGTTGGCATTCGTTCAACTAAGCATTTGGGTTCACCTTAAGTTCAAGTTAAGGTTTAATTCATGATTTAAGATTAGAGTTTAATTTGATAAAAAAATGTGGGTTCAATTTGGTTCAAGGCTAGTGTCAAGGTTTAATTTAGTTTAATATTCTCTGAAATTATCCTTAAGAATTTACCCCTCCCTTGAAAGGGAACTATAAGAAAACTTCACAATCTAATTTGTAAACCATACATTAACTTGCTTTGCAAAATTAACATATAATAATTAAAGCTTATAATAAGAAGACATACACAAATCTGAGATGGAATTCTAGTGTATTCTCATTAAAATATTTCAATATCAATACATTGAGAATGGCAGAATGCCAGAACAAAAGTTATAGATCAAAATTCTCCTTGTATTCAGTTAAAAATTTCACCATTCTTAAACAAAAATTACAACTAACTATATATAGCACTCACTAGCCACCCTGGAATCCTAGAAGAATTAGGATGCAACAAGATTCAGATGGCTAGGAGAAGAAAAAAATTAGAAGACAAAAAATAGTTACAATCATTAAAAAATAAGGAGACAAAATTGGAGGAATATTTGTCCCAATCATATCATATCATATCTTCCATCAGGTGGCACCTTTTCCTGAATATGTTCAAGGTAGGTTGAAAATTTTTTAGATGGATAGTGACCACCATCTGACTAACATACACTATCCTATTCATGATAACTACCCTCCCTATGCTCAATGATCAGGTGCCAGATGTTGCCTAGTCTTCCTCCATTTCTTCTAAATCAATGGTTGTCAGCTTCTTCTTCTTGGGCTTAGTACTTATGTCACGTGATGCAACTTCCTCCTCAGTAGGCCAGGTACATACTCTTTCAAATTCTATAGTAGCTTCACATACTTTTCCCACCTAGAATCCGTTATGGCCTTAGCTTTAGCTACAAACCTAGTACAATCATTCTCCACTTTGAAAACATCATCCAGAATGTTGTTGAACCATATCATTCCCCAGGTTCCATTATTATTCAATAAGGAATCCTTCTTTGTCAGAAACTGATCCATACTTGATTTCCACTCCTCAACACTTATGATGTTACCATCATTATTGTGAATTGGAGGCAAAAACTTGCTGAAATTAGGGCCAAACATACCCATCTTAATTATGATCTAATTGGCCTTACCTTTGAAGAAGGACCAAGTAGTACTAATGAGCTGAATTTTTTCTCCCACTTCTCCAACAAATTCTAGGATTTTAGGCCTATGTGGTTGTAGCAATTCAAGTTTCTCAAAAAGTGCACTTCTACCAAATGATATGCTAAACAATGGCTCCAAAGTAGCCATAGCCTCTTTTACATTTTCATTTGTCTTTAGCAACATTATTTATGAACTATGGACTAAGTCCATCTTTCCCTTTATCACTTCAAACCTATGTTGCAAAACCTCAGACAAGGCATTGAGGGCCACCTCCAGGTTATCTTTTTATGACTTGCCACATCAAGTACCTCTCCAACTAGAAGCACTACAACTTCAATTTATAGGACCGGGGGAGGGATGGCGTTGGATGCTTCTTCAAGTTTGATGTTCATCTCCTCAATCTCATCTTCCACCATCTTGACTTTCATAAACCCCTTTTCTCTGTCCTTAGCCAATAGAATGGATTCATCAAACAACTTTCCATACCTGTTCGAGAGTTGTGCAATCTTCACCTCATTCAAGTGAGAAAAATGAGTCACTACCTTAGAAACCTCAAGATCAGTGGTGTTATGCACTATCCAAATGATCTGATCTCCATCCATCTTATCTTGAATAGTGACAAGAGAAGGTTTCTGAGTCCTAGGGGCAAGAGACCACATTGCAAAAGTTTGGGATCTTGGATCATATCCACACCCTCTTATTATTTCCCAAATTTGGGCTTCATATGAAAAACCACATTGTGGTTGTCTCCTTATTTGGTCAATTATAAAGGCAAAGGTCAAGTCCCACCTCGGAACTAATAGCATCCCACTAGATTTGACCATCTGCCTAGCCTCCTCAATAGATATTTTTTCTAAAGTTGGGTCATATGATGCTAGGGCTTGTAGGGCCTCATTGCTTGGTTCTACACCATCAGTTACCTAGCTGGAAACCTCTTGTTTCTTCCTCCAAATAACAATTTTTTTGAATTCATCACTCTTGAAGAAATCATCATCACTTATGAGAAATTCTTGATACATCTCTCTTTCATCTTTACACAACAAAAGGGGTATCTCAACCTCCTCTTGTGTTCCCACCTTTTTTCCTTCTCTAATAATTTTCCTCAGGTGATGGTGATAAGGCCTATACCTGGCACTAAAGAAACAACCCTGTCACTCCTTTTTCCTGCACTCTCTAGTCTCGAAGACTCCCCTGCCTCTAGTCTTTGTCTCTTTTGGGGAGGCTCATGTGTATCCTTTGCTTTTGGACCATCAGTTCCATGTTCTTGAATAGGCTCATCTACATTTTGAGGTGGGCTATCCTCCTCATATGAGCTCTCACTGCCATTCTTGTACTCAAAGGATGAGTATGCTTTCTCAACTTCTAATTTAGCATCCAATTTTCAATCTAACTGATCGTAAAAGATGTCATACATCTTGATCATCTTGTTGATCATAGCAATATAAGGAAAATTAGGGAAAAAAATACTAAAGGCAATTCCATCCCTTTTCAATTGTACCTCCAAATCTAGTAAGTCAAGGATCTTGTCAAATCTCTTCTCAATTTCTTCTTCATCAAGGATATTTCTTGTGATATCCTCCACATCACACTCCTCATGCTCCCTAATAGTACCAATACCAAGAATGAGTATCTTCTTTGCATTTTTTATATAACCCTCTGGGTCCACATATATATATGCAGTTGAAGCCATCTTAAAATGATTTAAGCACATAGTGAGTTGTAGCAGAGCTCTCTTTCCAATTGTAAAATTTGTTACTTTAAATAATTAGGGAATGAATGTCCATTTCCTATGTGGAGCCAGGTGCTCCTTATCAGTCCAGATCAACCGACAAATAAACTCCAAATGAGAAATCTATGGTGGCACATACTTGGGAAGAATATGTGGAGGCTGTGGACATCCATAAGCCCTGATCAAAGTGAAATTTTGGCCCAAATAGAAATCTCCTTAGTTATGATCAATTGACCACTTGTCAACATATTCTGTAGGCCTCAGAAGCTTAAGTACTTTAACTAGAAGCCTTGTGACATTTTTTCCCATCATGTTTAAAATTAGATTGACTATCCAATTCTGAAACCCACCAAACTCATTCTCATTTGAATTGTAGTTCCAAACCCTCAGCTAAAGTTGTACTAGGTTTGAAACTCCATGAGCCACTCTCCTTGGTCTCATCATATTTACAGCCATGTACTCAATATTGTAACACATGATCAGGTGCATCATCAAAGAATAGTGCATGAACTTGGGTGCCTTATTTTTTTCTTTGATTGATACCAAGCCCGCATAAATCCTATCAATTACATACTACATGTAATCATAATCAATTTTTACATGATAATTTTGTAGGTCCAGGATAATCATCAGTAAATCTATAGGCATTCTATCTGCATCTCCATCAATTTCTAGGACTCTACACAATTTGTATGCAAGGTACTTCTAGTATAAGTGGAAGGCTTTGAATTCATAAGGGGCCTTCATGTGGCTTGGGAGAGGGGAAACACACTTCCCTATCTTGGTCATGTGATGGACAATTTGGGATTTCACAAGCTTTATCTGTTTGACATATTTCTCCTTCTCCTTGCTCAAGTCAATTTTTGTTGAGGAAGAGGTGTACAAATTGAAAGTATTCATAAATAACCCTATATCTAGGGTGACTAGGGAAAACTGGTCACTCCTCCTAATAACTTGGAAATTGGGTCATAGTTTCTAGCCAATTCTATCAGAAGGTTAAAATCAAGGAAGACATTAGGGACTACAATCTTTCCCATTCCCAATTTATAGGCATTACACATTGGAATCTTCTTGCCCCAGTTTCTATAAAAGTAATTGAAAATATGATACCCTAAAGTAGAAGGAGTAATAGGGTCCCTACAATTAGCCATGGAGTCAATGAAAGGCTCATCACTAACTTTTTTATTCTGTGTGGATCCTGGAAGCAATTGAATGAATTCCTCAAAGTAATTTGGTTCCCCTTTCTATTCTTCCCCTTGTTCTCTAGCTCCTCCACTGGATGAAGCATGGTTGGACTCTAGTTGACTCATATTGTTGCTCTAAATTATGCTCCACTCTGTAAATTTCTTCTGCAATATCACCCTTCATAACTAAAATGCATCATCTCTCAACACAGCTCTTCTCAACTGTAGCTTTCTAAAAATTGAAAATTCGTTAAGTGTAAAAAGAGGCAATAGTCTTGTCCTTATATCATCATGCAATGAATGCAAAAATGTCAAGATCACAGAAAATCCTTTCACAGTCACCTCAACATTCACTTCTATGTATAACCAAATTCAAATTAGTTAGCCATGTTGTGTGAAGTTGACATGTCTATTTAATTCTTTGAGCTAAGCAAAAAGTCCATTATTGTTTTCCTTTGGCACAAACCTTCAAGAACTTATAAAAAACCTTAATTTATGTTGATTTGAAATTAATTTTTCTTTTCATATTTTCCACTTAAGCCATGTACTCTATATGTCAGATGATTTCTTTCCTTTATCATACATGAGAACTTAACCATGCCTCATTCAAAGATTCAATGATTGAAAGTGTCTCATGATCTCTGAACACTTTACTCAATTCTGGTATGATCATGAGAACAAGAAACTAAGACAAGTTTTGTAATCTCACAACCCTTTCCTTGACCTTAAAGCTTTATTACATGATTCAGTGACCAAGGCACTCTCACAATCTCAAGATCTTCTCTTTAACTCATGCTTGATTTGGAGATCCAGTGACCATAGTATTCTCATCATCTCTAAACACTACCATTAACCCTAGTATCATTTAGAAAATGAGAGATAACCTTTATCTTCAAGTCACTAGATGTTTTGCTTAACCTCGGCAAGTTCTTGAGATTAAGTGCCAACCGTTGATCTTCCACTTTATCTATGGTCTTCGCTGAATGGCAAGATATTTCAAGATTTGACCATTACTTTATGAGAATAGGAGATATTTGTCTTTAAGCCTTGTCGCTATATCTCCAAACTCTTTTCCATTAACCGCCAGCATCACAAGAATCAGCGATCACCTTATTCTATAAGTCACCAAGTGTTTTATCTTAACCATCAACCATCTAGAGAATACACAATTGAACAAACTACCATTTTCTTTTAACTTTTTTTCCAAGTCACCAAATGTTTACAAACTTAACCACTAGACCCAAAGACCTGGAGATAACCCTTTTCACTGTATCGCTAGATGCTAAGTCACTAACCATCAAAATTAAGAGATCAAGAGATAAATGCATTCACTGAGTTGCTAAATGAAATCAACTAACTACCACGGATTTAGAGATCAAGCGATACCCACTAAAACATTACTCAACCGCCTGATCTATGGATTGATATACTTAACTCTTGGACTTCATGAGACTTGGAGAATGAAGGGAAACAATTGCCATGTGCTAAATAGGAGATTTAAGTGACACAAAAAAGTAACACACAAATAAACCTTAGGTAGGGTTTTTAACATATGAAAAACAAATTTATGAAACCCTACGAAGAACAAAAGACCTATTTTCCAAGCTAAGGCAATTTTATAAATTATCTTGAAGGTATGAAAATTATGGCTAACACAATAATAGATACATTTTATCCTCTTTCTATGCTAAACATATTATCTTAATTAATTAAATAATAGAAACATCATAAAACTAATAATTGAATGTGAAGACAACAAATAGATAGAAATAATATTTTTCTAATATGGTCCCTTAAATCCTGGACTTCATCATCTTTTTTCATAATCCTAAACTAAATATTTAATGAAATAATGATCAAAATCTAAATCTAAGAGAAACACAAATCTAAATATTGAATGAGTATAATAATTAGTATAATATAATTAATTCAATGAAAAGTTGTGATAGATTATAAAACTAGATTTAAAATTGTCAGTATTGATTAATAATTGCTAATTTTTAAACTATCAAATTAATCAGACAATCTATTTGAGTATTGCATGAAACACGCCAAGCACTCATTATAAATGACATTTATATTCATGTGTTAGTCACAACTTGAGACAAAGGTATCAGTAACAAAGAAAAATGAATGTTCGAATGACATAGTGCAAATCTATTTTATGCAAATATTGCAATCATTGCATGTCCTTGGAGGCCATATTTTTGAATCCATGGAGACCTTGGAAATTTTAATGTGACCAATAAACTAGGTATAGGTGATCATTGTAAAAATTAAATTGTGAGACCAGGGGGTGAGATAAATTGAATCTAATGGATATGATTGAATTCTATATGTTGTCATAAAGATTATGAAAAAAGATGAGAAAGTCTAGGATTTAAGGGACTATATTAGAAAATATTATTTCTCCCTATTTGTTGTCTTCACATTCAATTATAAATTTTATCATTTTTCTATTATTTAATTAATTAAGATAATAAGATTACCATAGAAATGGGAAAATAAATATGTATCATTGTGCAAACAATAAATTTTATAGAAATACTTCAAATTAAAATATGCGATAATTTTTTGATTTAATGACCTATAAGGAAGAAAGACAAAATGACCAAGAGGTATCTTGAAATATTACATTCAACCAAATAGAGACTTCAATCCAACACTGAACCATATTACATGCTATCCTTTAAAAAAATATGGTCACTTGATAAATTAAGCCCTAAACTTAACCCTAACCATTATACTAAACCAAATTGAACTATAACCCAAAGTTTGTACCTAGATAAATTATAACTTATATAAAATCCAAATAAAATGACCCTTCAACTGTAACACTCGACTTAAACCTAATCGTAATGTAATTAAAATATAACCCTAACTCTAGCTCTAATTTAACTCTAATTATAATCATACCTTGTCCATAATCAAACCCTTAGCATATTCAATACCTATGTATAGTTATCTTCAACCCTAACTAAAACTAAAATATTTCCCTCTAATTCAATTCTAACACTAACCTAACCTTAACTCTAACCTTGTGCTTCAACCATAAAACAAATTGAACTACAACTATATCCCTAGTAGAACCCTAAATATTAATTGTAATAATTATAACCCGAATCCTAGACATAATCCAAAGCCTAACTTCGATCCTAAGTCTAACCGTAATTCTAACCCTAACCCTAAAAAAATTTCTAACCCTAACCATAAACCTAACCCTAATTTTAAACCTTAGTCCTAACCTTAATCATAATTCTAATTGTAATCATAATTCTAACCCTCACCCTAATAACCCCCTAATCCAAACCCTAAACATAACCATGATATAAACCCTAACCCTAACTATAATCCTAAGAGTAATTCTAATCTTTCCTTAATCATAATGTTCAACCTAACACTAAATCAAACCATGAACCTAAAGAAAATCCTGATTGTAATTGAAATCTTAACATTAATCCTAATCTTGACCCTAACACTAACAGAAACCATTTCCCTAGGTTTAATCTTCACCCTAATATTAACCCAAACTAGAGCCTTAGGTTTAACACTAACCCTAAACCTAATCGTAAATGGTAAACCCTAATCCTAACCATGATATAAACCCTAACCCTAATTATAATCAAAATCCTAACCCTAATCTAATCCTAAATGCTAGACCCTAATCCTAACATGAACCTAATCCATAATTCGTAACATTCTCAATAAATGCATCTAAAAATTTTTGTGTTGGAGACTGCTTCTTGACAACTTTAAATTGGCTCAAATTTTGGATATTGATAAGGATTATGATTTGCCTAAGGGTAAGACTTTAGATCATTAATAAGTTATAATTTATAGGATTAGGATTCACTTGAAGGTAAGTTCTAATCCTAGCTCCCTATTTCAAACTTAACCATAAAGTTGCCTTATATTATACTTCATACCCTTCCTTAACCCTAAGCTTACCCTCTATCTTATAAGTGAAATATCAATCTCTAGTTTTCATTTCAAGCTCCCCCTTTCACCATGTCTAATTGGTTTGATATTTTATTAGTTTGAGGGCTAGTGTTGGGTTTACCTTATATTCAAGTTAGGGTTCAATTAGGATTCATTGCTACTGTCAAAATAGAGTATTTTTTTTTGGGTTAGGGGTTTAATGTAGTTAAATGTCATGGTTACAGTTCTTCTTTTCTTAGTTGAATATTATATTTGTTGCATTGTTGAGGTTTCTATTCTATTTTATGTTTTGGCTAAATAAAATACTAACTCTAAAACTAAACCTAGTTAAACTATAATTTTAAGCCTTAATATAAAACCAAAATAGAAACCAATGAAATAGTCTTCTCATTGAATCAACACAACTCCTATTGCACTACCAGTTGCATCAAATTGAACTTCAAATAGCTTATTAAAACTAGGTAAAGCTAACATAGGTAATCCAATAACCTTCTCTTTCAAAGTCTCAACAAATTCCAATCGGTAGTTGAAATATAATCCTAAATAACCCTACCCCTACTTGAACAATAAAACTTAAAGTTATGATTTATAGTTGTTTAGGGAAATCTTGATGACAAGGGAATTCTTCTTTTTTGGCATTGATTTAATCACTTAGACTTTATTTTATGTTTTGAAGACTTGGTTTAGTTAAACTTTGTGATTTTGTTTCTCTATCACCGTCTTTTTTTGTTGTAAATATTATACTATTATGTTTTATAATATAAATTTATGTGTTTAAAATATAACAACCAAATTTGAACTTATTTGTTCTGAAAATATGTAAAATATTAGTTATGCACAAATTTTTTTTTTAAACCCTTTTAATATAATGCTTCATCCACATGATCTGGCCCCAAAAGTTTGTCTAACAAATCTAAACATATGGTTTTTATGGCTCAATTTGGTTAAATGTTCAAATATTTTTAAGGTTATGGGTGTAATTTGGTTTACTATTATGATTAGGGTTTGAGTTTATTATAGGATTTTATACACACATGACAATGTGTGCATGATTCTCCATGTATATACAAACATATAAAAAATTAAAAAACCCTTAATTTAGAAATATAAAAATATCTGGTAAACTATTGGCAGTTGGCATTCGTTCAACTGAGCATTTGGGTTCACCTTAAGTTTGAGTTAGGGTCAAATTCATGATTTAAGGTTAGTGTACTTTGATTAAAAATGTGGGTTCAATTTGGTTTAAGGTTAGTTTCAAGGTTTAATTTAGTCTAATATACAATTATGTTATGCTTTGTGATATAATGGTTAGTGTTCAATTTCCTTTTAGGTTACCTATGACCACGATGTGGTGGACTATTCTCAATTTTTATTTATCATTAGCATTAGGTTTCAATACGCTATTAGTTGTGGATTGGAGTTCACTTTTCCTATACTTTAATAATTTTCCTATTTGTGACCATAATTACACTCTCAACTTAAGTGAATAGTAAAATTAGCAGTAATTCTATATCTTCATTAAATCATAATCATTATCATTATTGTTTCCTAACACATAATCTTCACCCTGAGTAAAAATGAATCTTAATTAAACTCTAATCATAGCTCCCTATTTCAAATGTAACCATAAAGTTTCCCTATACTATACTTCATCTCTTTCTTTAATCCTAATCATACCCTTTATATTATAAGTGCAATCTGAATCATCATGCTGATTAAATCATAACCTTAACCTTAACACAACAATGATGGTACTTGAAGTATAATTCTCTCTCTCTCTCTCTCTCTCTCTCTCTCTCTCTCTCTCTCTCTCTCTCTCTCTCTCTCTTTGTGTGTGTGTGTGTGCCTTCATGTCTCAATAACTATCTTATATATACCTATATATAATATGCCAAGAGTAATCCTTCTTGAAGTGCCTATCTTCATCAAATTGCTAAGGTTTGTGTAGGTTAGGGTTGATGAAGATAGGCACCTCAAGATGGAGTACTCTCGGTATATTATATATAGGTATATATAAGCTAGTAGCAGTTGTGGCACAACATGGAGAACATTTTATGACTTTTAATGTTTAATATTAATGATTAAAATAGAATTACAGTTAGGATTTGGTTTAGGCTTATGATTATGTTTTACCATTTACAATTATATCCTAGCATTTATGATTAGGGTTAAACATTTAATGAGTATGATTATGGTTAGTGTTGGGGTTAATGTCTTTGTTGTTAACCCTAATCCTTGTTCATAACACTAAACCCTAAACCTTGAACATAAACATAATTTGGTGCTGAGGTTTAACATTAGGGTTAGGTTTATGCTCATGGTTAGAATTTTGTTTGAGATTAGTGCTAGAATTACGGTTATACTTAGGATTAGAGTTAGGCTTTGGATTATGTATACGGTTAGGGTTATGATTATTATTAAAGTTAATATTTAGGGTTCAATTAGGGATATAGTTGTAGTTCAATTAGTGTTATGGTTTAAGCACAATTAGGGTTAGAGTTAAGGTTAGGTTAGGGTTATCATGCATGTAATGTCCCCTCCAGGGAACCCATAAGCAATCAAGTCTTTTGAACTAAAATTGCAACTAACAAATTTTTTTCTAACATTATATCATTTCATTAGTATAATCACAACTATATTCCTTAAGGTTCCCTATTCAAATTCATTTATTGAGAATTTCATTTGATAACTAAATCAAAATGAATTCCAATTCTTTCTTTTACTTTTACATTTCAAATTAAGAGAGGGATATAGAACCAAGATACTCACAAGACCCTAAGAATTCTAAGGCTCTACAAAAACCCTAACTTAAAAACAAATAAAAAACATAATAAGATATCACTTTACTATTCACAAGGGTTAGGTTTATGGCATACCCTCTATGACATAGCATAGGTAAGGAGGATCCAATTAAGGACAATCCAAACAAGTAGTGAAACACCAAAAATGTGGAATAACACACCAATACAATGTTTTCAACTAAATTTTTATTAACATGTCTGGCTATAAGGCCTTCCAGGTTAGGGAAAAATATAATCAAAAGTATTTCTGCAATCTTCCAGCTAGTCTAGCTCTAAAAAAAATTAGAAACTGATGGAAACCATAAGGCAGATCTAAACTTGAGCTCCCAAACATCCAAGAAATCTCCTTGTCTCCAAGAAAAGAACCACTAGCTCTGTTATTACAAACTATAAGATAATAATATGATCTTCAAGATCTTGTAGGATCCAAATCTAATCTTTTCTCTACCTTTTCTTATTAACTCCCTAAACATCTACCCAAACACTCCTTAAATACTAATCTTTAGCCACAATTAAGTTGGAAGAAATAATTAACTCCTAAGAAAAGTTGACTTCTACTACAAACAAATATTAAATACAACAACAATTGGCTCTAAAATAGCCTTTAAAAAGATTAATTCTCTATGTCAACCTCTAGATCCACATAGGATAATCCAACAAAAGATACCAATAATAAATGCACCAAGTCAGCCAACCAAATCTCCAAGAACTCTAGTCGATAAGCTAGAACTATCAAGCGCCAGAGAAAACAACTGAGCACCAATGAAACAACTAACCATGCCAAGAAACATTGAGCAACATAGACATCTCTAAGAAAGAACATTGACCGAGCACCATAGGAATCACCGAGTGCAAGTTCCACTAAGCACAAGAAGTTTCACTGAGTTCCTTCAGTGACCAAGCTTCCTTCAATAAATGAGACTATTGGTTAAAGCTTCAACCGAGTACCAAAGAACCAAAACAACACACCACCATGAAAATTTACTAAGTACCCTAGAATGCCCTTGCATCAGACACTCCAGGTCCAAAAATATGTTCTCATAGGCTCGAAGAACATCCTCTGGGATTCGGCACATAAACCCCAAATTGGTTCTTCACATACAATCCCTTGAACTCTTCACCTTGCATAATCTTTCACTTTTGTTTTCTCTATCTCTTCAAATCTTTCCTTGATAACAAATAGTTCTATTCTCCATACTAATCCATCCTCTAAGAATCTCGACTACCAAAGCTCAGGTTTCTCCTACTGATTGTTGTATCCAGTAAAGGCATCAGGGAAAGCTTCTTGTTATTCTTCTAAAAAATAAACACATTCTTCACACAATCATACATAGCTCTGTAATCATACTACCAAGGTCTACCAAGCAATATATGACAACTATTCATCTCCACAATATCACACAACACTAGATCCTTATATTGGTCAATCTAAAAATCAACAAAGCATCGTTCCCTTACTTCTAGAGCATGAACATCTTTCAACTAGCCAATCCTATAAGGATAAGGATGTCTCATTCTCTTCAAACCAATTTTCTAAACCCTGTCCTCAGTAACAAAGTTATCAGTATTACCACTATCAACAATTACATCACAAATTTTACCTCTAGACTTGCACCGAGTTCTGAATAAGTTACTCCTCTCACAAGATTCCACCTTTTAACTGAGCAATGTTCTACAAACCAGAAAGTTGTCAGATTTGGGTTCATTATAAATATTTTCATTTACCATAGCATTGCTTCAATCACCAAACTTCTTATGTGTACACTCAAAAGATTAGTATCCTTCTTCACCATAGTTATAACAAGTACCCTTAAAGATAACTCTACCCATTTTCTTCTTTGGTTCCATAGGTTTTGGTTCATCTTCTGCAATCAGTTTATCCTTCACCGAGTGATCAAGATTCTCCTTCCCTTAGGTTTTACCATGTTGTCTCCTCTTTAACTTATCAATTGCCTTTATAGCATACTAAAAATCATATTTAACTGAATCAATTTTTAACATACCAAGCTCATCCTGAAGATTGAATCTCAAACCATTCACATACCGAGCTAACTTTTCTTTACCAAGTTCTCTATGTCCAGACCAAATAGTCAATTTATAAAACCCCTCAGTATATTCTTCCACAGTCAAATCTTTTTCCTTCAGATTCTACAACTTCTTAAACAAGTCAAGCTTATAGTCGGCGGGTATGAACTTAGCTTTCAATTTAGTCACCATCAACCTCCACCAATTGATCTTAATTTCACCTTCATCTTCTCTATCTCTTTGTAATTCCTTCCACCAAAGAGTAGCATGTCCTTTCAACTTAGTCTATGCCAATCTTACTCTAAGAGGATCTTCAATTTCTTCAATCTCAAAGAAGTCTTCTAATTCACCAATCCAATCAATCATGTTCTAAGGTTTCAAAGTACCAGAGAAAGTAGAAACTTCCATTCGGTAACTAGTACTTAACTAAGCTCTAGATCTATGCAATTGACCAATTCTATCTTCACCAAATCTATCCCTCCGGTCATCTCCACTAGATCTAGTAGCTTCAAAGTCTTCAAAATCTTCCTAATAACCATCCTCGGTACCAAGATTCTAAGGTACACAAGCCATAGCCCTCATGATCTTGGTGACCATGTCATTCTTCATCAATTCTATCTCATATCTAAAATTAGATTTCACCTTCTTTGTAATCTTTGATTCCACGATATCACAAAGATATGTAATCATTTTAGGGTCCAATCTTCTTGGAGGCATCCTTCAAGATCTTCGAAAACCCAAGGCAACAAATCACCAACCAAGGTCCTAGTGCAAACTGCCTCAACTCAGAAATCAGTTTACACAATCAAGAACTTCAAGCTTTGATACCATCTAATGCAACATAGGTAAGGAAGATCCAATTAAGGATAGTCCAAAAATGGAGTCAAACACCAACAATGCAGAATAACACAACAATACAATGTTTTCAACTAAATTTTCATTAGCATGCCCAGCTGTAAGACCTTCTGGGTTAGGGCCAAATACAATCAAAATTATTTCTACAATCTTCTAGCTAGTCCAGCTTTGAAACAAATTAGCAACTAATGGAAACCCTAAGACTGATCTAAAATTGAGCTCACAAGCCTCCAAGAAACCTCCTTGTCTCCAAGCAAACAACCATTAGCTCTGCTATTACAAACTATCAGATAACAATCTGATCTTCAAGATCACACAGGATACAGATCTAATCTTCTCTCTACCTTTTTTAACTGACCCCCTAAACATCTACCGAAACAATCCTTAAATACTAATCTTTAGCCACAAGTCGACTGGAAGAAACAATTAACTCCTAAGCCAAGTTAGCTTCTACTACAAAAAAATATTAAATGCAACAATAGTCAGCTCTAAAATAGCCTTACAAATAATTAATTCTCTATGTCAGCCTCTAGATCCACATAGGAGAATCCAAAAAAAGCTACCAATAATAAATGCACCAAGTCAGCCAAACAAATCTCTAAGAACTCTAGTCGTTAAGCCATAACTACCGAGCAATAGAGAAAACAACCGAGCACTAGTGAAAAAACTGACCACACCAAGCAACATCAAGAAACATAAGCATCATCGAGCAAGCACATCGACTGAGCACCATAGGCATCATCACGTACAAGTTCCACTAAGCATAAGGGGTTTCATTGGGTTCCTTCAGTGACCGAGCTTCCTTCAATAACCAAGACCATTGGTGAAAGCTACAACCGAGTACCACAAAACCAAAACAATACACCACCATGTAGATTCACTGAGTACCCTAGAATGCCCCTACATCACTCTAGCTTACTTTCATCACATATATTGTATTTTAGGATCCTTACTGGCAACCATGTAACCCTGGTCCTCCATTTCTGAATAGGGATCCATCCTGGCAGTCAACCGTGATCCTGGTACTCCAACTGGACTATGTGGCCATTATTATGTTTTCTTTCATTATCTTTTGTTTCCCTCCCTTTCCTAGATTCATTACTAGGTTATCACTTTTCATGAACCCACCCATAGGACTCTATGGCAACCACTTTAGGGTTCCATAACCTATAATTTCCCCACCAGGGAACCCATAAGGAATCGGGTCTTTGACCTATGATTATAACTAGCAATTTTATTTTTTTCTAACATTGTAACATTACATCATTTGTTATATTCAAAGGTACATTACTTAAGGTTCCTTTAATGAATTCATTTACCATTATCAAGCATTTCATTTCATTAGTTAATCAAATAATTTCTATTTCCTTTTCAACTTCAATTTACATCGAGACGTTGCTTTCATTTGACATCAAAACCAATTGCCTTAATGAATTAATTGAATTCATTTTCTTTACCAAAATAACACATCATTTACTTTTAGAAGTACAACAAGCACACATTACTTATCTTATCCACTAAGTATGTTTATCCTTTCCTATTTCTTTACTCCTTAACCTTATGTATGGACAATACAATTGCATCATCAATACATAAAGAAGCCTTCCATTAAGAGTCCTCACTTTCCATTTTAACTTTAAAATCAAAATAGAAAGAGTGTAAAGTACTTAACCATCTATTTCTAACCAACATAAACCATTCAGTGAATCATTTTTTCCACAAGTTTAAGTTCCACAAATTATCATCTATAACCTTCCATAAATCTAGTTAAGAATTGAGATTAAAACACAGTTTATATAACCTTAAATCATACACATTGAACTTATAAATTTAAGATCACTAGAATAAATTACATCTCATTACTACTTTCAATAACGTACATATTTCCTTTCCCTTATTATTTCATTGGGAGATACCCTTCGACCCTTACCATATCTTTTCATTATTCCACATATCAAATCGACTTTTCTTTAATAAGTTTGCATCTATTGCATTACAAATACTTACATAGAATCATTACTTTCAATTTCATTTAAAACTCAAAAGAGAGATAGGGTAGGAAAGTTACTTAATTATAATCCATAACTGATTAACCAATATTCAATCCCCTTTTGAGATTCCTAATACTACTCTTCCCATATACATATCTTCTTTCTTACAATTTCCATTTTGAACATAGTTATAATTTCAGCTACTTATACATGGCCCGAAGGCATACAGAGAGATAATTACATCAAGTTTCCCAAAGGCTTACATTACATTTTTACACCTTGATTTCAAAAGATAGAGATACATGATACAAGAGAGGAAAACTTCATCACTGAACAACTCAAAATCAAAGCCATGACATGAACCATGAACAATACCTCAAAAGAGATTTTCCACCCAACCATGTGAAACAAGTAAAGTTCCACCCCCCATCCTACGAGATAGAACCAAGATACTCTCAAGATCTTAAGGCAATCTACATCTCAAATACTAATAAATATAAGACTCAAAAGAACAAGAATAAGAACATAAAATATCATCATACTATAACACCAAGGGCAATGTTCTACGATACCACCTAAGCAAGTTTCATCACACAACCTGTGTATTGAGATCCACACTCCCAACCATGTAACCCTGGTCCCCCCTTTATGAATAGGAATACACAAGAATAAATAATTGAAAAATAATCATTCACAAAGAAGCCTACAAGAGCAATAGAGAATGAAAGGGGATTGCATCTCATTCCTAAACCTTCCTAACCCTTCATATTTCTTCTTAATCTTCCTTAATCCATACAATAATAGTGAAATAAACCTTCCTACATGATCACAAGCATTCCTAACTTTACTTAATTCACTCCATCTATTTATTAAAATAGCATTTACATAAGTAATTAAAACATACAAATAATACTATTTATATAAGCATTGGTATATGTGTGTGTGACCACATATACACATACCTATATAACATACAATCAATTATAACATAAATATAGAATAAATATTATACATATAAACAAGCTTAATTCTAACTCCTAATATAATCTTAGAACAACATCAAATCACAAGACCACAACATAAACTACATTCTAATTTCCGAACTAGGGTAATTTCCAAAACATAATTCCAAGTCCATGGGTAACCTTGAGAATAATCTTGCTAATATCTCCACAGAACAATAGTTTGAGGATTTTTAAGGCATGCTCAGACCTGTGGGGAGAGGTGGACTCAATGACTAGTACTTGCATCTTGCAACACCAACTAAGTACACCCACATATATATTTACATATGTAAAAACAATGGAAAACAAGGATGGAGACTATGACATCATGTGGACCTCTCGTAGGAGTAACTATGACTACTTCCTATCATCCTACACTCACATTAGATAGTGACATCAACAAAACATAGTTGGATTAGTGTGGTTAGTACTAGAATAAACTCTTTTTCTGTATTGTATAACAAGAATGCATCAATATAACATAATCATGTGAATGTAAATCATCTATTAACTTTCACAAACTCATTTAACCATCAGGCATGTACTCAAAATGTCCCATTATCAAATCAAGATAAACAAATCATATAACCCTCAATGCATTAATCATGTCTAATCTAAAGTAACGTTATTAGAGTAGGTAACACATCTAACCCTTAAGTGATTCTAATCAATTAACCTAAGGTAGACATAAATATTAATAATGAGCATCTCACAAAAAATCATATAGGTCTGTCAGGTGATCCCTAAAATATGACCGACTCATAGGAAGGTATACAAAAGAACATACCTATGTAATGTTATTATTTCCCAAATTAAAATATGAAGTTATGGTGAGTAGGAAGAGGTTTAATTTAAGAAACCATCTCAAGAAGGATCATTCTCACATATAGCTCTTCCTAATTTCTAGTGAGTATAACTAGGACTTGTTAGGGTTGGAGGGGCATTACATCACCTATGGAGGGGCACTCACCTAGGGTATGTATTCCCCTACCCACATTTTATTTAAACACTAAAGAAGCCATTTACACAAGCAATTACAAACACATACAAAATATTATTTATATATGCATTGCTATATGCGTGTGCACCCACATATACACATACCTATATAACATACAATCATGTATATATATATGTGTCTATGTTTGTGTGTGTGTGTGTGTGTGTGTGTGTGTGTGTGTGTGTGTGTGTGTGTGTGTGTGTGTGTGTGTGTGTACTTAAAAAGATAAATCTAACTCATAACATTAATTCGAAATCAACATCAAAACCTAAGTCATAAAATAACATCACAAAACTGTATTCAATTCCCCCAACTAGGGTAACCTCCTAATATGATTTATATAAGTTAGGATATAGCTAGCTTTAAAATTAGGGTTGTATTTAAATTTGATTTAGACATAGAAGATTAAGAGGATTTACAAACTGTAAATATAATGAAAGCAAGTGTAAATCCTTACTCAAGAGCCTTTGTCAACATCCTCCTTACATTTGCTAAATGCAAGAATTCAACCCCTTCTTCTCTTAGTGATCCCGATAAATGAATTATAAATAAAATCATAAATACTCTTTGAACAAAATATATATAGGATAAATCTTTTGAACATATTGAGGAAGAGTGCTATATTCTTGAAACATGAAATAATAACTAAATATTAAATGAAATAATGATCAAAATCTGAATTTAAGAGAAATATAAATCTAAATATTGAATGAGTATAATAAGTAATTTAATATAACTAATTCAATGAAAAGTAGTGATAAATTTGTTGGACTTAGGAGACATAGGGTACTGAGAGGGAAGGGGTGAATCAGTGCCCACAAAAACTTTTACTTGTCAACCTTTCAAATCTATCATAGTAAATAGTAATCACCTTGTAAAATAACTTGTATCTAATTGCATGTATCATTCATCCATTTAACTTATGAAAGTAAACAACATGAAATCAAAAATATATCAATCACATAAAACAAGTATTTTCGTAACGCAGAAATCCTTGTTAGAAGGTAAAAACTACAGTGGGGATGACACCCACAAATTCTTCACTACTGCAGATAGAAAAGGTTTTCCTGTTAGGGCTATAAGTTTTGATCACTTTTGGTGATCTTACCCTGTTAGCAGTAATATATTAGATCAGATAGATCTACCTAGTTATAGAATTTTAACAACAGTAATGAAGTGTGTACTTGGTTAAGAGATTTACATAAGACTGTCATGTCTACAATGTTAAGATATTTATCCAAAAACTCTATTACAATTATTAGAAAGCAATAGGAAATTACCTGCTAATTGACAACTTAATTGTCTGATACAGATCAATAAGTACTAATAAAATATCACCTCAACTATGATGAATCTCTCCTCTGAACTACTCGTTTAGCCTGTTCTGATTCTGCTTAATCTGATCTCCTCTATACTTTGTTCTACTATGTCAACTAATAGTCTTTAAGTTAGGCAAGTGCTTCAAGTGCTCCTTAATTCATGTCTCAATTCACATGAAAAATGATGTAAACATACATTTATATGGAAAACTTCTTTTGCCACTTAAACAAAATTAGGTTACAAATCTTAGACAAAAACCTAAGATCTACGGTGTACAAAAATGACCTAGATCAAACTATTACAAAAGATATACATTGCATTTAATGAATATCATGACATTAAATGTTCCTTGATCTTGGTAAAAAAAATTTAGATCTGTTGTAACCATTTGCATAGAAGAATGTGCCATTCCTGATTACTATGCCATTTCTTGTGATCATTGATAAACACTGTGTAAACTGCTCAGTGTTTACTAACACTCGGTGTTGGTGTCTGTTGATGCTCGGTAAACTATCTGATGCTCGGTGTATAAGCTTAACCAACTGGTCTATTTTTCTTCTAGTTACTAACTAGCTCAATATAAGTAACTAACCGATATGTTTGATAACCTTTGATACTAATGACAACCTTTAATGCTCAATAGAGATAACAATCTCCCCCTTTGGCATTAGTATCAAAACTTGAATGTATATAGACAAAATTTTCTATATAACTTATATCTCCGCCATATACATATACTTATCAAAATTTTCTATTTACTCCCCCTTGGTGCATGCTCTCGGTAATATGTAGTATACGTAGCATCTATGTACATATTTGGCATAATGACAGATACATTGATTTTCCCCCTTTTTGATAGCAATGCCAAATAAAAAATAAACAATATACTCACATCTTGTCAAAAATATGCTGATGGGTTTTCTTCACAGACTCCAAGAGTTTTTCCCATTCTTCTTTCAAGTTGGTGAGAGCAATGTGCTTAAGACTGACTTGTGCATACATGTCAAAGATGTTATCCAACATAGAAATTTTTGGTGTTGCAACAAGTTGTTTCACTTTGACTATGTGTTTCTCAAAAATATTCAGGTATGGAAGGAGTTATGTTTGTAACTCTGTGACTTGATCTATGATCTACTCTTCTTTCTTCTTGAGATCTGCTATTAACCACCTAAGTTCTTGAATTCTGTGAATATGCTTTGAAAAATCTTGGCACTTGATTATAGCTACATTTGCACTAGTCTCGATTTCATCATTTAGACCTTTGATCTTTTCACTAATCTTAGCAGTGAAGGTTTCCACAATGAAAAGCTTCAATAAGAATTGATAAATTAATTGGGTTATATATTTTATCTTGGTTATTACCTTAGATAATTTGACCTTATTTATTGCAACTTCTCAGTTGATTCTTTCTACCAATTTGTCTTGAATTTTTTATTTTGTCCTTTCTTCAATTCACTTGTCTACATCAGTGTCCAGGGCATTTATCTTCTCGGCAAGTGTAGAAAGTTGATCTATGATAGGAGTATCTTCATCAATGCTCACTTAAGGTACTACCTATTGTAAGATATCCCTAACTTCTATTAATATCTATTTGTGATTTTTTTCTTCCTTCAACTTCTCTTGTGTTTCCTTTCTTGAACATAATTCCCCATATTTACTCAATTCCTTGGGGTTGAGGGTCCTCGGGTCACACTCTGGCATTACTATAACTTCATCTAGAGTGACCAGACCTTTTCCTTTTCTTTTTCTTCTTCTGTGGTGCAAGGGGCACTGACTTCTTCATAATGGTGACAAGAACCTTGTCTTTTGTCTTTGGAGTATCCTTCCTGATTGACACACTCTCTTCTTTCTTCTACTCCTTGATAGCCGGTGTGTCAGTTGAGTGAGTGGGAGCCTCAGATGTGGTGTCAGGTGGGGTCACCTTGGTTGCCTTAGGCTAATCTTGTGCTTGTGTCTCTTTAGTAGTTGCCTCTGTTCCTTCAGGCTTATTTGTCTCTGTTGGTGTTTCGGTGTCTTGTTCCCCTATTGTATCTTTGTGTTGCTCAGGGTCTAAGCCATCAAGTTGCTCCTGTGAAAGAATTTCTACTACCTCTGCAAGTATAGGAAGCTTGCTTGGTAGTGATGTAAATGCACATTCAGTGACTTTCACTTCATCTTGAGTGTTTAGGGGTGCAATATTTACATCATCATCATCCTTTTTATTAGGATCACCATTTTTTATGTCCTCAATGAGTACATCATCATCGGTTTTCTTCTTCAGTTGGATCTCTACTGGATCTGGTGCATCTTGTGAAATATGTATTACTTCCTTTTGATCAGTCATATCAATTACCTTGGTAACTAATAAACTGGAGTCCTTAGACTTCTTTTCTATAGTATCATCAATGTAGATACCTTTACCTTTGGAATTTTCTCTTCTTCAATAGATTTAAGAATTCTTTTTTCTCAGCTTGTTCTTTGGCTTTAAGAATTGATGTCCACAGGGAATTATCTCTTACATCTATATCTACCACATTCTCATCCAGTATCATCATTGCTCAGTTCTTTACCATAAATCTTGCTTGATAATTAGTCATGTGTTCATCAAGTTTTACTAGGTTTATATGTGGGCCTACTTGAACTAGAGATCTTTCTCTCTTTCTCCTCTCAGTGTCTAGTGCATAAGCCCATTTTTTATTTATTTTGTCATCCAACTCCATTGGTAGTGATAGTGTAAACTCTAATGGAACTTTTTTAAACTTTATCATCATTTGGATAACTACCTCCTCAATCTTTGTTTGATCCTCATTTGACATTTTGTCAAATCTACTAAGTTCAAGATCATTAAGGTCACCGTTCTCAATTACATCTTCAATGATTTAATCTATTGTCCTTACCTTGTTGCTGACCACTTTGAATTGACTGATGTCATCATTTTTATCATCCTCAAGGTCTTCTTTACCTCTTATCAACTTTCTCCTTTTCTTCGGTGCCTCAGCTACATCCTTGGAATTTCTCTTGGCATATGTCTTTGTCAGTGTAGCTGCCCTTGGTCTTGTAATTTTCACTAATCCTTTCTTTGGTGGGGGTGAGGCTGCAGTTGATGATCTTATCCTTATACCTACTTGTACTAGCAACTACTTTTACTTTTGAATTTTGGTGGGAGGAACTGGTGTGGGATCTTTCTCTTCTTCAGACTCAGTTTCCTCACTATCATAAGGTTTGTCAATCAACAGTAACTAACCTTCCATTGTTTCTTTAACTGGTGACTCCTCAAGTGAGTTAGAGACATCTCCAAATCTAGCAGTTATGTCTTTCTTCATCTTCTTTTCCTTCCTAATCATTTTATTAATAGTCTGACCTGTTATGATTCTAGACTTAGCTTCTTCATAGGTTCCAAACCTAGTGGCCTTGGGGTTTTTCGATAGTGCTAGTAGTGTTTCAATAGATTTCAAACCAAAATCATGGTTCATTTCATAGCCCATAGGTGCTAGCCATTTGATTCTAGGTTCAACTACTCTTATCATTGTACAATCTGTGTTTACTAGAAAACATATATTTGTCTCAAATTTCTCAACTAATTCCCGTGGAATTCTGCTTCTTTGATTCATCCTGGTCTTAAATTCTTTGAAGTACTTATCAAACTCTATATTCAAGTCATCTCCTAACTTGTTCATCATCTCAGTAATCTGTACAGTTATTAGTTTATCTATTGTCCAATTTACTTTACTGACGCCAGGGATATACTTTCGTAGATAGAAGAATAAACAAACAAGGAGTGAACCAAACTTACATGTGTTAGACTTCTTTGTCCTTATGGTCTTCATATTTTTTGGAAGTTGGTTCAAAATTAGCTCTGCAAGATCAATTTGGTGATCTTTCTTCACAATGTTATGTGCCATGTTGACTGTGCTATAGGGTACGTTGTTTAGTCTACTCGATTAAAATATCTTACACCCGATCACATGTGCTGCAAATTTTACTATTGGGTCTTTAATTGTTAAAATCTTAAGTGCTCAACCATCCCATGCAACTCCAGTGTTTGTCTCAACATCAGCCCAAGATGAACTTCGAAAATCTTTTGTCTTGTCAGTTGTAGGATAGCCAGTAACCCTACTTATCATTTTCTTTGTGACCTCTACTGGTTTATCAAGCCAAAAATTTTCATCATGATATCTACTCAATACAATCCTTATCCAAACAATTTTGAATGATTGCAAAAAGTGTATGGCACATGATAACCCTGATTTCTCAATCTTGTCATATTCAAGTTTCAGTTTTCCATCGATGCCACACAATTGTTGAAATTCCACAATAGTCTCAAAATATCCTACTTCCCCAATCTTGTAGTGAATAAATGATTGTGCGTCTTTTGTTAACAAAACCCTATCTAGTATGCTTGAAAAAGTGCCCATTATATCCATTTATGATGCAATCTTATGGTGTGGTTTGTACTTAGGTTCATCAAAATTCACTCTAACAATCAAATTTACTTCTTCCTCAATACTTTTTGATTTTCTCTTAGACAATGTAGATGCCATAAATCAATTCTAGGGTTCCGACAAGCAGCAGGTTAATAAAGTGTTCGGTAGCAAAATGTACTTACTCAGAATTGTTGAAGAGTGATGTCAGTTTGATCTACAATAGCCTTGAACCCTTCTAAAAATCTTTTAGCTCAAACTCTTTTCTATGAAATCTTTGCTCTTTGAAATTGCAATGTAACAATGAACTCTGTTTCCCATGTATTTATAGACTTTTCAATATTCCCACTCAAACTTTCATGTAATAAATGCTTGACCTAAATTTTAGTATATAATAGTTGTTAGCTCGATAAATACTGTAGGAATTTAATAGCTTGGTTAAAACACAATTCCTTTTTCAATTGATACGTGTCCTCGGTTAACCTTGAATAGTGATTACAAATGGGTAACCAACTCTCGGTCTTCCTTTTACCAATTATATAACTTTGCTAGCTCTTAACATATAAACCACAATGCATCCTTTTCATGTAGATTTGGTATGTTCTCATCATATATAAGGAACTATATGTAAAATGTGATCATTTTGAAATGGCAGTCCCATACATACCTTTTTCCCCTTAGGTAGAGGAACCGATGTCACCCAATCCAATGGATGAGGTTTCACCGACAGCGTTACTTTACTCAACATTATCATTAGATGCCTTTCTGCACATAGTGTTCCTTATCTTCATGATATCTACAATAGTGTGTCCACTCTCAAATACATGACTTTCTTCTGGTGCTTGGTCTTTGCATTCCTTGCTTAAATGACTGACTTTATGATAATGCATACATGCCATTCCAGTGCTTGTCTAGCTTCTTGATTGTCCAGAACATCTTTTCCTATTACAATTTATTGCAATGTGCCCATATCTACCACATGTAACATAGTTAGCCCATGTGTTATAATCCAAAACATAAGAATTACCTTGTCTCTTCAGTTGATAAGGCTTGCATTGTGTTTTCTGCTTAGGAGTCCATACTTGATTCATTTTTTCTTTACATTCTCATGTAGTGTATCCATGCTTATTATAGGTATAGCATAACTTCTCCATAGTAGTATTGTTAGCATTATTGTTATTCAACTTAGCTCTACATTCATAAGCTTGATGACCATACTTTCCACAATAGTAACAATATCCATCAAATTTAGGAATAACAAGAGGTTTACCTTGTGCTCTACTTCTACAAACATTGGAGGTGTGACCTATTTTTCCATAGTGATAACATGTCAACACTTTAGGTCTTTGATTTTGATTGTTTTTGACCTATTCAACTTGTTGTAATGATTCTCCTTCACCAGTATAGCCTATACCCGCTTTGCTCCCAAATCTTCTTTGATTAGTCAAAAAGTCATCAATCTTCTTGGAACTGTCCTCAACCAATTTCATCATTTCATTGTGTTGCTGTTGAGTTTTCACTTCATTTCTTAGCTTCTCATTCTCCTCTCTGAGTCTTGCAACATCTTCTAGTCTTCTTGATAATTATCCATTCACTCAGTTTAACTCTTGATTCATAGTTATCATCTAATTAAATACTTAGAATTGACAATCAATGAGTCTTTGTATTTCACTTTCTTTAGCTTGAAGTTGTTCATTCATTTGTCTTCAGTCTTAAATAGCTAGATTCATATCTTGTTCAGCCTATCTAGCATTGTTCATTATTTCCACCATTCTCACCATCTGAGATTCTTAACCAATTTGAAGTGCTTTCACTTGTTCAGATAGATGTTGATTCTTTTCAAACAAATCATAGATTATACTTTCAGATCCATCAAAAATGCTTCCATAACTAGATCCAATATGCTCAAACATATCATCAATAGGTTCTTCATGATAACCGATCTCATTTTACAGAATAGCTAGGTTCTTCCTTTCAACTAGTAATTTATTCAGTCCTTCCTTAACTTGCTTAAATTATTCAACAAACATCTGCATCTATATCTTTTGATTCTCAATAGTCTTATCTACCTTGTATCTCTCCATGGCTTAGATCTTTACCCTTTAGTGTTTAAATTGTTCAATAAGAGAGCTGAGATCTGATACCAATTGTTGGACTTAGGAGAGATAGGGTACTAAGAGGGGAGGGGTGAATTAGTGCCCACAAAAACTTTTACTTGTAAACCTTTCAGATCTATGGCACTAAACAGTAATAACCTTGCAAAATAACTTGTATCTAATTGCATGTATCATTCATCCATTTAACTTATGAAACTAAACAACATGAAATCAACAATATATCAATCACATAACACAAGTATTCTGGTAATGCAGAAACCCTTGTTAGAAGGTAAAAACTGTGGTGGGGATGACACCCACAAATTCTTCACTACTGCAGATAGAAAAGGTTTTCCTATTAGGGCTACAAGTTTTGATCACTTCTGGTGATCTTACCCTATTAGGAGTAACATATTAGATCAAATAGATCTACCTAGTTATAGGATTTTAACAACATTAATGAAGTGTGATCTCGGTTAAGAGATTTACATAAGACTGTCAAGTCTACTCTATTAAGAGATTTATCCAAAAACTCTATTACAATTATTAGAAAGCAATAGGAAATTATCTACTAATTGACAACTTAATTATCTAATACAAATCAATAAGTACTGATAAAATTTCACCTCAACTGTGATGAATCTTTTCTCTAAACTACTTGGTTAGCCTGTTTTGAATTCGATTAATCTGATCTCCTATGTAATATGTTCTGCTTTGTCAACTGATAGTCTTCAAGTTAGGCAAGTGCTTCAAGTGCTCCTAAATTCATATATCAATTCACACCACAAATGATGTAAACATACATTTATATAGAAAACTTCTTTTTCCACTTAAACAAACTTAGGTTACAAATCTTAGACAAAAACCTAAGATATACAGTGTACAAAAATGACCTAGATCAAACTATTACAAAAGATATATATTGCATTTAATGAATATCATGACATTAAATGTTCCTTGATCTTGGTAAAATGTTTTCAAATCTGTTGTAACCATTTTCATAGAAGAATGTTCCATTCCTGATTATGATGTCATTTCCTGTTATCATCGGTAAATACTGTGTAAACTACTCAGTGTATACTAGTGCTCGGTGTTTACTAATGCTTGGTGTCAGTGTCTGGTGATGCTCAATAAACTATCTGATGCGTGGTGTATAAGCTTAACCAACTGGTCTATTTTGCTTCTAGTTACCGACTAGTCAATATAAGTAATCTACCGATATGTTTGATAACCTTTGATGCTAATGACAACCTTTAATTCTCAATAGAGATATCAAAATTATAAAACTAGATTTAAAATTTTCAATAATTAATTAATAATTACTAATTCATAAACTATCAAATTAAATTGGTAAACTTGTATATGTCTGGTGAAGTTGGGTTACATTCTAGTTTTGATGATTGATAATTTAGCTTTTAACATTATTCTTTAAAACATATAATAATAGTATAAAAGATGTTTTTCAAATATAACAAGTAAATTTAAACTTAGATGTTCTCAAAATATACAAAATATTAGTTTTTTGCACATATTTGATTTTAAACCCTTTTAATATAATGCTTCTTCCACATGATGTGGCCCCAAAGTTTTTCTAACAACTTAAAACATATGGTTTTTAGAGCTTTTGTATATATAATGAAGTTTTTCTTGTATCTACAGTCATGGTGGAAAATGTTGGTGTGTTGAAGAACATTGTTGAATCTTGGTAAGCTTGAAGTGTAAAAATATCTCCTTCTATCAAGTGAAATCTCTTTTATTGATTGTACATTTATAGTAAAAGTTGAAACACATCAAGCACTCATTATAATTGGCATTGATATTCATATGTTACTCAGAACTTAACACAAAGGTATGAGGAACAAAGAACAATGAATGTTTGAATGACATAGTGCAAATCTATTTTATGAAAATATTTCAATCATTGCATGTCATTGGAGGCAATATTTTTGAATCCGCGGAGAGCTTGGAAATTTTGATGTGGACCAATAAACTAGGTATAGGTGATCACTGTAGAAATTAAATTGTGAGACTAGGGGATGAGATAAATTCAATCTAATGGATTTGATTTAATTCTAGATGTTACCATAAAGATTATGAAAAAAGATGAGAAAGTCCAGGCTTTAAGGGACCATATTAGAAAAATATTATTTCTACCTATATGTTGTCTTCACATTCAATTATAATTTTATCATTTTTATATTATTTAATTAATTAAGATAATAGTATTAGCCAGAAATAGGAAAATATATCTATATCATTGTTGCCAACAATAAAGTTTCTAGAGAAATACTACAAGTTTAAATATCTGATATTTTTTTGAATTAATGACCTATAAGGAAGAAATAAAAAATTGGCAAGAGGACTCTTCAAATATTACCCTAACCAAATTGAGACTTTAGTCCAAAACTAAACCAAATTAAACACTAACTTTTTAAAAAAAAATACAATCACTAACCCTAATCTTAATTAATTTATAGTCTATTACACGTTATACCTAAAATCTTCGTTCAAGAGAAACCTATTGAATAAATAGAAACAACAAACCTTTAAAACTAGATTGAACCCCAACCTTAACTCTATATCATTATAACACATTAAACTCAAGATGAACCTAGCCCTAGCTAAGATTAAAAAAATATGGTCACTTGATAAATTAAACATTAACTTAAACCTAACCATCATACTAAACCAAATTAAACTATAGCAATAATCATGTGAATGTAAATTATATATTAACTTCACAAACCCATTTAACAATCAGGCATGTACTCAAAATTTCACATTATCAAATCAAGATAAACAAATCATATAACCCTAAATGTATTAATCATGTCTAATCTGAAGTAACATTATTAGAGTAGTTAACACATCTAACCCTTAAGTGATTCTAATCAATTAGCATAAGGTACACATAAATATTAAAAATGATCATCTCGCAAAGAAACATATAGGTCTCTCAGGGTGATCTCTAGATAATATCATTGACTCGTTGGAAGATATAGAAAAGAAAATACCTATGCAATGTTTTATTTCCCAAATTAAAATATGAAGCTATGGTGAGTAGGAAGAGGTTCAGTTTAAGCAACCATCTCAAGAAGGATCATTCTCACATATAGCTCTTCCCAATTTCTAGTGATCATAACCTGGAATTGGTAGGGTTGGAGGGGCATTACATCACCTATGGAGGGGCACTCACCTAGGGTACGTAGTCCCCCAACCCACATTTTATTTAAAAACTAAAGAAGCCATTTACACAAGAAATTAAAAACACATACATACTATTATTTATATATGCATAGGTATATATGTGTGCACCCGCATATTACACATACAATCATTATTTAGGCACAAATATAGCATAAATATATATATGTACTTACAAAGATAAATCTAACTCATAACATTATTTCAAAAGCAACATCATTTAACCTAAGTCACAAACAACATCACAAAACTAGGTATAGGTGATCATTGTAAAAATTAAAATGTGAGACTAGGGGGTGAGATAAATTCAATCTAATCGATATGATTGAATTCTACATGTTTCCATAAAGATAATGAAAAAAGATAGAAAGTCCAAGATTTAAAGGACCATATTAGAAAAATATTATTTTCTACCTATTTGTTGTCTTCGCATTCAATTATCAATTTTATCATTTTTCTATTATTTAATTAATTAAGATAATAGTATTAGCATAAAATGGGAAAATATATCTCTGTCATTGTGCAAACAATAAATTTTCTAGAGAAATACTTCAAATTTAAATATGCAATAATTTTTTGAATTAATGACCTATAAGGAAGAAAGAAAAATGACCAAGAAGACTGTTGAGATATTACCCTAAACCAAATTGAGACTTTACTCCAAAACTAAACCAAATTAAACACTAACTTCTAAAAAAAAATTACGATCCTAACCCTAATCTTAATTAAATTTACATTCAAAATTAAACTTTATTACCTAAAATCTTAGTTTAGGAGAAACCTATTGAATAAATAGAAATATCAAACCTTGAAGAACTAGATTGAACCCCAACCTTAACTCTATATCATCATATACATTAAAACCCAAGATTAACCTAGCCCTAACTAAGATTAAAAAAATATGGTCACTTAATAAATTAAACCCTAAACTTATACCCTAACCATCCCACTAAACTAAATAAAACTGTAACCCTAATATTAAACCTAGCTAAATCCTAACTTATATAAAATCCAAATAAAATGACCTTGAAATATAACTCTCAACTTAACCCTAATCCTAATACCATGAAATTATAACCCTAACTCTACCTCTATAGAACTCTAGTCTAACCCTATGTATAACCATACCTTATCATAATCAAACCCTTACCATAATCAATATCTAAGTATAGTTAACTTCAACGCAAACTATAACTCAAATATTTTCCTCTAATTGAATGCTAACCCTAGCCTAACTTTAACCATAATAGTAGTTGAACTACAACTATATCCCTAATTGAACCCTAACCATAATTTTATCCTACCTATAACCATAGTCTTAACCCTAACCCTAATATCCACCCGAACCAAACTCTAATATAAATCATAACAAAAGATTAATCTAAATCCACAACCAAAGTGTAATCATAACTTTAACCTTAGTCCTAACCTTAATCATAATTCTAATTGTAATCATAATTCGAACCCTCACATAATAACACCCCCAATCCAAACCCTAATCCTAGCCATGATATAAAACCTAACCCTAACTATAATCCTAAAAGTGATTATAATCTTTCCTTAATCATAATCTTTACTCTAACACTAAACCAATCCATAAACCTAAACCAAATCATGACCATAATCATAATCTTAAGCTTAATTTCCTAATCTTGACTATAATACTAACCCAAACAATTTCCCAAGTATAATCTTGACCCTAATACTAACCCAAACTAGAGTCCTATGTTTAACACTGACCCTAAACATAATCCTAAATACTAAACCCTAATCCTAACCATGATATAAACCCTAACCCTAACTATAATCACAATCCTAACCCTAAACCTAATCCTAAATGCTAAACCCTAATTCCTAACATGAACCTAATCATAATTATTAACATTCTCAATAAATGCAATCTCAAAATTTTTATGTTGGAGGTTGCTTCTTGACAACTTTAAATTGACTCAGATCTTCTGATTCAGTTTCACTATTATCTTGTAATTGTAATTTTCTTCTCATTTTTTAATTTCTTTTCTTTTCTCTTACTTAGGCTTTTTGGTATAGTTTTCTCAGCTTAGGTTTCCTCTACATCCTACAGTTAGGAAAATGGGACCAAATTAGAATGGGTGGTTAGGATAAAGAGGAGATCTACTAGAAATAAAGGAGTGAAGTTTCTATATCAAGCATAATAGATATACAGTAAGATTCAGATATGAAAAAGTAGCATAACAATCCTCAAAGAAAATAGTGTAAGGAATAACGAAAATATAAGGTCTTATCTAAATTAGGTGAGAGACCTTCATATAAAGTTTATTTGAAACTCTACTTCTATCTATCCTAAAATATTATTAGAAACACTAGAAAACTTCTAAAAATTGGCATCTTTAGAGTAATTAAATATCTATGCAACAATGCATTTTTTTTTATTGAATTATGAAATATTTGTATCCAATATTGTTGAATATATATATATATATATATATATATATATATATATATTATATATATATATATATATATATATATATATTAATATATATATATATATATATATATATATATATATATATATATATATATATATATATATATACATATAATTGTTGATTTTTAAAAGTTATTAAATACTGTTAAATACATTGAAATATTAAATAGTATATAGGAATTTTAATAGAAACAACTTTATACAACTAAATACAACTTACAAAATTCTAATAACATATCACCCAAGTTAACATCTTAGAAAGCTAAGAATTTTTTAAATTATAAGTGTAAGACAAGTAAACACGTGAAAAATTTGGTGCACAAGCACCTTCACCAACGAATCAATGGAATGTAGCGATACCTTCTAATGTTTTTATGGAATGTAATGATACCTTCTAATGTTTTTGATGCAAGAGCATCCTGGGTGTAAGAGCAATCTTGCATCACCCAAAAACATTCTGTTTTTTTTATATTCAATAAGGGCTATTTTGTGCAGAAGCTGCTATTTATGGAAAGTTACTATTTTTGGTAATTTTTGCATGTGCTCAGAATGATCTGATTTCTTTCTTGGAGGTTCATTTTTGGTCATGTAAGTCTGCTAGTAAAGTTTCATTGGCCAGATCAAGTGTATATGGAAGATATTAAAGGATTTTCGGTATTGGCAGCAGGGTACAGAAACTTTGAACTCAGTTTTGAAGGCTTTAGAGGCCCCCGGATGAGGTCAAAAATTTGGGTGACAGGCACTTGCGCTAGTCAAGCCTGTAGAGCGCTTCGTGGCGTTTCCGAAATGGGGTTATATAGCCGATCGGGTCAACTGGTGATGACTTATGGTCTTCGAAGTTGGGCCACCTGAAATGGTGAAAAATAATTTTCTTCAGAATTTCTGTTTCGGGTTTCAAAGGTTATCTTGAGCTGACTATGATGTAATAAAATGTCAAATAAAATAATTCTAAATTTGGTCGGCCTTATTGGCTAAAAATTCTGGAACCTTCCCAAGCGGTGGATAATTGCCTATATAAGGAAGGCTGTATTATTGTCTTAGGCAGTTCAGAATAGTTCTGGGTAATAGTTCGAGACTTTTTCCTACAGTAATATTGTAAGGGAATGCCCATGTGGCTTTGCATACTGTAATTCTGAAAGTTTGTAATTCCACATTTGTGGAGATAATAAGAAGCCAATTTTTCTATTCTTGCATATTATTGTTGTTGTTTCTCTTTTTCTGTTATGTGTTTGTGGTATTAGGGGAGTACCCTTCATCAGTTTTTTGCATTGAAAATATGTTTTTGGTGTTATTTGATGTGTAATAAGACCGTAACAACTGTTGACAAACTTTTCAATTGTTATTATAAGCCATTTCATAGGAATTGTCTCTAATAGACCTATAAGGCACTGATTTGCTCAAACTGATAAAACCACTCCAAATGTTAGAATAAATGGATTGATATGCATTTGGTTGATTTATAGCTATATAATCCAATCCATAAGTGACAAATGTCATCAAATAAATATACTTTTAATTTATGTTTGAAGTATACATTTGTAATCTCCTTCAATGGTGATAATTTGGTATGCACCAGTATTTTCCAGCAATCTCTACATCTTGCTGTAATAGTTTATAAATGTCTTCATGATGACCAAGTACAACTCTTCTATTCGATTGTTCTGTTAAGTGTCAATCTCCAACCCAATTCTCTGAAATGACCTTTTACCTACTTTTTCCACCATTAGCCTGTACAAATATCTGATTTGAGAGAACTTCTGATGCATAACTGTTGTAAGTTTTCAACTCACAATGCGCGATATGTATCCTACATTTGACATCCGAATGGAGAACATTATATGTTTTTTGTGTCATCGGTCCCAGTTACCTTAGTTTACATAAGTTGAACCAGCAATGGGCAATGTTATGCCAATTAGATGATTTCCT